>PVLC010034353.1:0-17025 GCA_004027655.1 Graphiurus murinus
CAAATATTTTTAAAGTATTTTGTGTTTACACATTTAAAAATAAAGAGAAAAGTATCTTTCATGGACAATAGATATAAAGGATCTGGAAGCAATACATTCTATGTCATAAGTTAAAAAGAACAGCATTCACTCTCTTTTCTACTGTCTAGACAAATGAACTCAAAATTATCTACATCTTCTCTTATTTTAGTATGTGAAACATTCATCATGGTACAAATTGGCTGCATGTAAGAACATAGCCCTAGGTCATTCTTAGCAAGATAGACTTATTGGTAGAGACTATGTGAAAGGACAGATAGATAAATAACAAATATAGGAATCACTGTGGACCTACATGTTGTCCGTTTAAAGTTTTTAATCAGAAGAGACCAAAATGTCTATTTTTTTCCCTCAAGATTTATTTTAGCCTTTGATGTCTAAATTTTTTCAGATGGCAGATAACATTTTCATTTCTGTATCCAAGACAAATGTGCTTCCCAACATTTACAGATATGTGACTGACCTTGACCTTCCACACAATATATACCCTAATAAAGTAACCTCCGTTGGTTGTAAATGTGGCCGTCACTCCACATCATACGTGAGCTAAAACATTTGTGAAGTGTTTTTACATTATACAGAACTACTTTCACTTGTGCCATTTATGACACAAATAGTATGAAGGATGATACAATTTTGAAAACATTACCAATTTTTTACTGGCCATCACTTTGTTTTAGAAAAGTTAGGATTTGCTTCAGAAATGTGTAGATTTTTAGAATCTATATTTAAAGAATAATTAGCAACATAAATTCTCTTGAGATCAGAAAATGGTCTCAAAATGACACAAGAAAATTATCATTTCTTATGAGTAAGATCCCATGATCAAAATGAATGTTGAGAAAGTATTTTCCATTAGCTATATTATGCATAAGAATGAATTAGGTTCCTTTAATTTTTCAAAAGCACTTTATATTAGTGGTAAATAAAATATGATAATATAAGTGTTAAGCTATATTTATTTAACATGTATATAAAAATTCTCAGCATCAATAATTATTATTAAAATGCACTTTAAAACCATAAGGAAGACAGACGTGGTAGCACACACTTGTAATCCCAGTACTTGGGAGGCTGAGAACGGAGGATCCAGGTTTGCGCCAGCCTCAACTACTTAGTGAGGCCCTCAGCAGCTTAGTGAGAGCCTGTTTCAAAATAAAGAATTTTAAAAAAGGGGGTGCTGTGGTGGAGCTCAGAGGTAGAGTGCCCCTGGGTTCAATCCCCAGTACCAAAAACAAAAAAAACATAAAAAACATTCATACATAAGGAAGTATCACCTCACAATTCTTAGAATGGCTACTATTAAAGAGACAATACTTGAGAGGTTGAGACAAGAGGATCACAGGTTCAAGACCAGCCTCAGCAATTTAGCAAGACCCTCATAAACCTACTAAGACCCTGCTCCAAAACAAAAAGTAAAAAATGGATGAGGCTGTTCCTTGGAGGTAGAATAACGCTGGGTTCAATTTCATTAACACACACACACACACACACACACACACACACACACACCAACAACAACAACAACACATGTTGGAGAAGATATAGAGAAAAGGGAAACTTTGCATGTCATGGTAATGTAAATTAATACAGACATTATGAAACATTATGGAAATTCCTCAAAAATGTTGAATACAACTATCATGTGACCCAGCAAGACCACTTTTGAATATATATAGAGGAAATTGAACTTTTATTTTGATAATGTCTACACTCTCATGTTCATTATCATATGAGTCACAATAACCAAGAAATATATACAGCATGTGTCCATCAGTGAATGGATAAAGAAAATAAATTATATGCATATGGAATACTATTAAGTTTTTTAAATGAAAAAAAAAAAAAAACCTGTCGTTTGTAACAAAATAATTAAACCTAGGGAAAAGTGTGAGAAGTGAAATAAGCCAGGTACAAAAAAGGTAAATCCTGTAGGATTTCATCACTTACATGTAGAATTTTTAAAAGTGGAATTTATAGGAGTAAAAACTAGAATGGTGTTTATTCGTGACAGTGGAAGGAGGGAGAATGTTCTGGTCAAAGGTTACAAAGTTTCAGTTAGAAAGAATAAATTCTGGAGATTTGATATACAGAATGACGACTACAGTTAAAAGTAATGTTTAAGTCTAGTTGAAAATTACTTAGAAAGTAGGTCTTAAATATTCAACCATAAAAAAAATTGATAAGTAGATGAGATGATGGATATGTTAACAAGCTAGATTTCATCATTTCACAAAGAATATATATATATCAAAATATCATGTTGTGTATCATAAATGTGTATATTTTATGTGTCAGTTATACCTTAATAAATGAGGAAGAAATAAGTAAAAGATAAAAAATTCAATACATTTATTTGTAAAGCAAAAATTTGTTTATTGCTGTATTCATATTATATTCAAATAGATGGCATTTGTTGAAAGAATCACAGTTTGAAAGCAATATGCCATTTGAAAACATTTACTCTTCCTACACATAGGATTATAAGTTTATGGTAGTAAAGAACAAATAGAAATCTTAATCAGAAAGTTGTATCAAATACTAATAAAAGATCCTAAAGGAGTTATCAAATGAAAATATTTTTCTAAGCAATATGTGCCAAGTGCTGAGCAGAGTGAGGGCTTTATAATGAATAATGCCTACTGACTCACCACAGGTTATCTGGTGTGTAAAGAAAATACTCAGGGATTAGAAGTTAATTCATATGTGTACCATATCTTAAATAATTTCTTCATCATTGCAAATGCAGGTAAATGCATTACCTAACCACACACATAAGTATGCACATTGTCAAATTTCTAAAAAAGGTTTTCTCAAGCTACAACAGGACTATTCCTGTAAAGGCAATTATTTTGCCTGATATATATAGCTTGAACAACTTATTTTCAATAATTGAACAAAATATAACTGAACAAGATATTTTTAGTTCAAACTTTATTTAGTGCATTCACTGGATTTTCTTTGTTCACATTCTCAAACTGGATATACTGCTGCTACTTTAATTTTCATAGCATTTGGAATGTATTTTATTCTATTTCTTATAGCTTCATAAGAGATAATAACATCACTTTTAATAACAAATTTAAAAATTACAATGATGGAATGTATGTAACTAAAGCAGTCAAGGAGATCTTATCTAAACTGTCTTCATTAATTTACTCTGTGCCTTTTTTATCATTTCACATGCAGAAGTTTATTTTTATCAGTGTTCTGGGTTGAAGCAAATTCAAAATACCAAGTTACAATTGCCCAAATTACAAAAAATTGTTTGAATTATATTTTTGAATTAATTATTGCATCATGTAACAAACTGGAATAGAAAATATTCAGAATAAGCTATTTATTTATTTATTTATTTATTTATTTATTTATTTATTTTGCGGTACTGGGGATTGAACTCAGGGGCATTCTACCTCTGAGCTACACCTCTAGTCCCATTTTTTATTAATTATTTTGAAACAAGGTCTCACTAAGTTGCGGAGTGCCTCACTAGGTAGCTGAGGCTGGCCAAGAACCTGGATCCTCCGGTGTCAGCCACCCAAATGCTGGGATTGCAAGCGTGCGCCACCACGCCCGGCTCAAGCTATTTTTTTATTGTGTGGCTAGTACAAAATCATTCAGGAGTGTCATTCTCTGTATCCAGGATTTAGTGGAATATGAGGGACAAATTGAAAGGTGTGCTGGTTGCAAATCACGTTACTCCATATTTTTCAAGATAAATTATATATACGTACATATATGTGTATATATGTACTTATATAAATATATGCATACATGCTCATGTATATTTACATAAATAATGTACATATATGCATATATTATAGTTTACATAAACATACATGCTATATATATATGTAGATAGATAGATAGATAGATGATAGATTCTTAGTTGCATTTACAAACCTCTGTTTTCTTTCCTCCATATGATTTGAAAAATCTTTTAAGGTGTGTGCACATTTTGTAGTCCATGCTGTGTTTATTTTATCATTCAGCCTTTAGAAATTTTCACATCACCTTGGTATCTTGTAAACACAATAGAATTCTAACGTTTTAATTAAATATGTCCTGAGTTTTGACCAATGCATATACCTATGTAATCCACATAGCCACAATGACAAGAAGCCTTCCATTTATTTCATAAAGTTCTTTTAAGTCCTTTCCAATCAACCCTTTTATTATGAGTAATATTATTATGATTTTTTCACCATAGCTAATTTTTTTTTCTATTCTAGAAATCCAGACATCTTTTAGAATTGTCCTCTTTAATCTAATGCTTCTTTCACTCAGCTTAATGTTTATGAAGTCCATCTTTGTTTTGGGGCATATTAATAGTTCATTCTTATTTTTGTAGAGTAGTATTCCATTGTGTGACCATATGACAGTTTATATTGGAAAATGTATTTATCCATTCTGCAATTGACAGACTAGTTGTTCATAATTACCAGCTATGGCTATTATCAATAAAGCTGCTCTGAACATTCTTGTACTATTATTTTTATAACATGTATTTTCATTTCTTTTGGGGAAACTTTAGCTAAGAATAAAAGTGCCATATTTTAAGGTACTTAATTTTATAAGAAATTGTCAAGAGACTCTAGAACATATATGATTAATAATAGAAAATGTTGAATTCTTTTGTGAGGAAAAATAAATCATTATTTTAATGTATATGGAAAGCTTCTTCACTAGAAACATAAACTTTAAAATCTGGAAATATTATTTCTCAGGTAACTTACATTTTACATCAGGAAATTGTTATCTACAGTATTTGAACTTTCTTTATTAAATGAAAAACTTACATAAATGAAGATGGTCATGGTGACACATGCTTGTGATCACAGTACTTGGATTATAGGTTGAAGGACAGTCTCAGCAACATAATGAGACTCTCAGCAATATAATGAGACACCATTTCAAAAAAAGACTAGGGATGTAGGACAGAGGTATAATGCCCCTGGGTTCCATCTCTAGTATCACAAAAATAAATAAAAATAAATGAATAAATAAATAAAAAATATAAATATTTGTGAGAATCAAATTAGATAATAATATGATATGTTTATTCTAATGTTTGGAATGTATTCATTATATAAGCAATGATCAGTATGTAAAAAGATGTGTATCATTAATTAATAAGTATAGTATTTAAACTTGAAAATAAGAACTACCTCTAGACATACTAAATAAGGCAATTGAAATGTTCAGATTTAGTAAAAATCTTCTAAGCTGTTACTTTTTAGATTTTAACACATCATAAAAGAGTTTTATGCTAATTTTAAAGCAGAACTAAAATTTACATTTTAATCAATTTAGCCAAAGAAAATATGGCAAAAAATTAAGAAAAGTATCAATCATCTGATATGACTAAAAAGTACTAAATTTATTAATTTTGATTTAGTAGCTTTATTAATTGAAGAGAAACCCGGTCCTAACAAAACATTGTATTTGTCTCTACTACAAAATGGAAATGTTAGTACTGGCCCAATATATGGCAGTGAGCTCATAAATATTTAACTATCTATTTTTCAGTGGGTGAGAGATGGGGTGTGTGAAGGTTTACAGCATTTATCAGGTTCTGTGGTGTAAATACCTCCATCATGGCCAATCTTGAGTGACCAATGTGATGTTAACTATATTTAAGACCTCTGTTTACTTGTACAGTTTATACCTTGATTATTATTTGAAAATGCAAATTACTTTGATGATTAGCAATATGTTAGAATAATATATGTATATTTTTTCCTATGGGAAAAAAATAAAGACTTTCTTTTCTAAAATAATCATGAATAAGTCATCTCAGGTTGAGATAATGAGGTTGGGGTCCTTTCCTTTTCCTTAAATTAATAATTCAGTTAAAGCTTTGAGGATAACAGTTCTACAGGAATAATCTTTTAAACTGAAACAAAACATTTTCTATTTCAAATTTCATATTTTATGGCTGGGCACATAGAATAAAGTTAAATAAAGAACAATGAGGCATTTAAAAGAAAAAACTGATTATGATATACAAGAAGTTTATCTATCTCATCTTTTTGCCAAAACAGAGAAAATTTGAAATATAAAAAGTTAGGAAGTTCTCTCTTGCTAATCGAAGCCTCCAGGAACATATCATGGGCAGCTTTTGCAATGTTCGCTGATACTTAGTTTGAAGGTTCAACTTCCTAATTTGAATGCACAAAGTGGCTAAAACAGAAGGCATGTCTCAAAGAGCTTGCTTGAGGGTGCCTGAGAATTGGTAACAGAAGGAGGTCAATTTTGCACTTGGATTTTGAAACTTGGCACAAGAATGCCGTTTCTTCCTCTGGTCCTTTAGAAGATTGTACTTTTAATATTCAATATCACTTTTATTTATTTATTTTTTTTAAGTAGCACATTGGGGCAAAACATGTAACAAGCCTTCTGTTCTCTAATAATGAAAAATCTAGTCCTTCCAAGAGATTTTAGTTTCCAGAAAACCTCAGAAGAATGACCAAAAGCCAGGTAGCTCTGTGACCTTGGGCAAATAATTTTGCCTCTCATCTCTCCCTCATGGTTTACCAATGAATTTACAGTGTATATGCTACTTTCTAAAAGGGTCTCCATTGTTTCTTCTCTAATTTGTATACTCTATTAAAGTGACATTTTAGTACAATTTTACTTTAAAAGTACTTGACAATCAAAAAGAAACATGTACTAAGCCGGGCGTGGTGGCGCACGCTTGTAATCCCAGCATTCGGGAGGCTGAGACCGGAGGATCCGGGTTCGAGGCCAGCCTCAGCTACCTAGTGAGGCACTCCACAACTTAGTGAGACTCGGTTTCAAAATAAAGAATAAAAAATAGGGCTGGGGGTATAGCTCAGAGGTAGAATGCCCCTAAGCTCAACTCCCAGTACTGCAAAAAAAAAAAAAAAAAAAAAGAAACATGTACTATATAAATGCAAATTTAACTTAATTTCTACATATAAGCATTGTGAACCTTATCCTACATATTCAACTGAACAATCGATTTGTACATTGTTTAAACTCAGGGCTAACTTGACTTTGTATTTCTATTAGATGTTTATGAGATAGACTTCTGAAAATTGAGTCAGTCCTAATGTTAGATAAACACTGAAGCAATGCTAAGAAGGGTATCACTGAGCTTTACACTGACTGAACCAGAAGTAATTCCTTGGGTATGATGTTAATGTTCTTCTTTTTCCCACATACATAAATTCAACTTTATCAAGTATGACTACATTAGTGACAAGAGTCAACTCATGTTTTGCCTACAAGAAACTATTCCCTATAAAGTCTTTCCATTTCACAGTTTTAAGACTTCTAGAATTACTAAAGACTTCTTTTGTACCACATCCAATTGTCAATCCCTGATTCACTATTTCTATCTCTTGAACTCCCTTTTCTCCCTTTCTCAATGTACCCCTCTTCTTAATTTCTCAAATTTCTGTCTTCAGTCATACTTCCTCTTTGTCCTCCTCTGTATCTTTGCACAATTTATATCATTAGCTGAGACTATGAAAATTATATGTCATGAAGCCCGGTGTGGTGGCACTTGCCTGTAATCCCAGTACTTGTGAGACTGAAACAGGAGGAGCACAGATTTGAGGACAGCCTCTGCAACTTTGAAAGACTCTCAGCAACCTAGCAAGATCCTGTTTCAAAAGAAAGAAAATGGCTGGAATGTTGTTTGGAGGTACAAGGCCTCTGGGTTCAATCCCCAGTACCACATACACACATATATAAATATATGTGTATATTAATATATATTAGCATATATATGAAATATATATTATATATATGCTACGAAAAGAAATAGTTTGCAAGTAATTTCTGCTTTTGACTTCTATCAAAACTAATTCTAAGTCAAAAGAGTATAAAAGTACCTGGAAATATTTGTAGATGGTACATTAGAAAATATAGGTGTATTGGTATGTGAATGTGAATGGACCTACAGATACTAAAAAACAGTAATAGCTCATTTAATTATCTTGCCACAATCTGATTTTCATTCATTGTTTACTAGAGTCTAGAACCTGAAATATGAAGGAGTCACATATTAATCAAGCAATTCCAGAGGAATGAAATGGGAGTTATGAAAGGGGAAGTTGTATAATATGAGATAACATTTCATGAACTGATTGCCCAGAGTAAATAACGTTTATATGATATGACATCACGCACACAGCATTAGCTAAGCAAAATAATGGGCAGGCACTAGAAGGTTCCAGGAGCAGCTAAAATCAAGTCAAATTCATTCAGTCACTGGTTCTTAAATTTTAGGCATCAGAATTTTATACCATATGGTATATATATAAGGTATACATATGCATATATACTTTTAATGGTGCATTGTAATTTTACATCATAATAAAGTTCGGAGTGATAGAAACATAGATGTACATAGCACTTGGTATGGTTCCATCCATATCCCACCCTGTGTTCTTCCCCCACCATACACGTTATTGAGATTGGTAGAGATGATACCCTCTTCTATGCGCATTGCATTATTTTAACTGATTTTGTCAAGTTCCTCTTCCCCCCACCTACCTCCCGAATCCTCTTTCACTATTCTACTGATCTCTCTTCTTATTTATCCAAAGTCACTTTTGTTTACCAATTTCTATCTAGCTTCCATATATCAGAAAAAAATATACAACCCTTTGCTTCCTGAGATTGGTTTATCTAATTTAGCATAATATTATGTACTCCCATTAATTTTCCTAAAAAAGGCATAATTTTGTTCTTTGAGGTTAATGAAAATTACACTGTGTGTATATACCATGTTTTTGATAATCCTTCATCTGTTGACGAACACCTAGGTTCATTTCATAATTTGGCTATTGTGAATTATACTGCTACAAATATAGATATGTATGTGTCAGTATAGTATTCAAAATTTAATTAATTTGGAAATATACCTAGAAGTTGAATAGCTGGCTCATAAGGTCCATTTCTAATTTTTCAAGTAACCTCCATACTAATCTACTAATCTGCATAGTGGTTGAAATAATTTGCAAACCCACCAACACTGCGTAAGACTTCCTATTTTCCCACATCCTCTCTAAAATTTATTTCTGTTTGCATTTCTAAGGATTGCCATTCTAATTGGAGTTAGGTGGAATCTCAGTATAATTATTATTTTCATTTCCCTAATGTTAAACATTTTTATATATTTATTGGCTACTTGCGTTTATTATTTTGAGAATTGTCCCCTCATTTCAATTGCTCATAGCTTGATTAGGTGATTTTTTTTTTTAGTGTTGAGAAATACAAATAGAGAAAGGAGAACCGTAACCTTTTTTTTTTTTTCTCCTATACTTAGGAGAACAAACAAACAAACAAAATTCAACCAGAAGCCTCTAGAGTTGATAAATTCAGCCAAGTTGCCAGGTACAAAATCAACTTACAAAAATCAAAAGCTTTCCTATATAATAACCATGAATCCACTGCAAAATAAATCCAGACAACAATTCCATTCACAATAGACTAAAAAATATTTAGTAATGAATCTAACCAACACACAAAAGCAATGAAAGCAATATAATGCTAAAGAAAAAAAAATTGGAGATCTTAGAAGATCAAAAAACCTCATATGTTCTTGGATAGACAGAATAAATATTGTCAAAATGTTTATACTGACAAAAGTAATTTACAGATTCAATAAAATTGAAATATCTTTTAAAATACCAGTGTCATTCTTCACAGTTAGAAAAAATAATACTAAATTCATATGGTAAAACAAAAGACCAGAATAGTCAAAGCAATTCTGAACTACAAGAATTATACTAGAGGCATTACAGTACTGGATTTCAAATTATCCTCAAGAGCTATAGTAATATGATCAGCATGACATTAGCAGAAAATAGCCACAGAGATCAAGGGAATAGAATAGAAGATACAGAAGCAAATCCTCTCACTTATAGCCAGTTGAATTTTGAGAAAGAAGCAAAGTATATTATATAGAAAAGATAGACTTTCAACAAATGGTGCTGGGAAAACTAGATATCCATATGTAGAAGAATGGAATTAGACCCTAATTTCTCACCCTACATAAAAGTAAACTCAAGATTGATAAAAGATGTAGAAATTAGATCAAAAGCTATGCAGTTACTAGAAGATGGCATAGGACCTAGTTTCATCATGGGAAGAAAACCACATTTTTTTCCTCACAAAATTGCTTTCCAAAACCACATTTTTTTCTTACAAAACTTCACACTTCCCCCAAAATAATGGGCAGGCACTAGAAGGTTCCAGGAGCAGCTCAAACCAAGTCAAATTCCTTCAGGTAACGGTAATGCATGCATGGCTATGTTTATAGATGCACAGTTCGTAATTGCCAAGCAATGAACCAGATTAGATGTTCATCAACAGATTAATGAATTACAAAACTATGGGATATGCACACTATGGAATTTTACTCAGCTATAAAAAAAGAACAAAATTATGTCATTCGCAGGAAAACAGATGGGACTGGAGGACATTATGCTAAGTGAGATCAGACAGTCAAAAAAGTGAAAGGTCAGATGTTCTCCCTAATATGCAGAAGGTAGGTTGAAGTTGGGACATAGGAGGGACTTCAGACAAAGGAGGAAAAACCTTAGATGAGTGAAGAAGGGGACCTAACTGAGGGAGATGGGAGGAGAAGGGAAGAGGGAAACACCTCAATGGACATGATGCACATACACAAACTTATCAAAGCCAATCACTGTACTGAGCACTCGAAGGAGGGGAGGGGCAAGTGGGGTGGGAACTGGGAGAGGGCTCAATGAGTGATGTGTGCATGTATGCCTCTGTCACCCTGAATTGCATCAAGACATATGATTACAATGCACCAATAAATTAATTAATTAATTAAAAATAAATACACTGCTAAGTACACTGATTAAAAGTTATTTATGATTAGAATAAAAATTATATTCATGTTAGATCTTGCACTTTTTCATCATGGGAAGAAAACTGCATTTTTTTTCCCTCACAAAATTGCTTTCCAAAACCACATTTTTTTCTCACCCAACTTCACACTTCCCTCCACAGTGCTTTTATTCTCAGATCTTTTCCCTTGAAATAAATCCATGAGTGTTACCAGTAGACAGGCTCAAATGCTTCCACACTTATTAA
Source organism: Graphiurus murinus (assembly GCA_004027655.1). Classification (NCBI taxonomy): domain Eukaryota; kingdom Metazoa; phylum Chordata; class Mammalia; order Rodentia; family Gliridae; genus Graphiurus; species Graphiurus murinus. Next base: position 11,137 of record PVLC010034353.1, read on the forward strand.
GTAGCATGATATCACTGACACCATTCATTTCTCTGAACTTGACTGAATTTCCAATCTTGACAGCTAGTCATCATGGAGCATTCACAATCAGTATTGTTACCTAAACTGTGACAGAAAATTTTAAGAATAGTTAAGTAGGAACACTTAAAGAAAAGTATGAGGATTTGATGGGAAGACTAAATGGCTTCTACTGAGATTTGAATAGGTGGTTTTACTAAAAATAATTATTCACAGTGAAATTGAAATTGTAAAAGATGTGATAGTACTTATCTTTAGCAGTGTGGAATGAATACAAAAGGTGTCAGCCTGACTTATCCAGTTTGGAATTTAAAGCCATAGCTACCAAATTCTTGGAAAACTACAAATTAAAAACAAACAAACAAACAAAAAAGTACTAGTCACCCATATCAATTGAATTTTTATAGTTGGAAAACAGCACTATTTATATAAATGTACTTATTCCAATAATATTGTTGGCAATAGAAAATATTAATTAATTAAAATAGAAATGAAAGATTTAGAGAGATGAACTCTAAAGGAAAAAAAGTGTTTAAGCTTATAAATGGTCCAAACACTGAAATAGAAATTAGAATTGGTCCATAGTCAGAAGCAAGTGATAATAATGCCTCAATTCCTATTATTTCTGAAAATGATGGTCTCAAAGCAAATTCTTGCTTAATTATAACAGATATCTTCATTCAACATATGTTAATTCTTTTTTATGTTAGTTATTATTTCATATTATTTTTGTTCATTGTTTGCAGTACTGGAGATTGAACCAAGGACCTTAAGCATGCTAGGCAAATACATTACTACTGATCTACACTCCTAGCCATTATATCAGTTACTACTTTAGATGAAAGATATAAAAAGTGTCACTGAATCCCCAGTATCAAATAAGACCAGTAACAGGCAATTAGTAAATATTTTAATAATTATGGAATAAGTATAATACAACAGAGCTCATCCTTTGAATAGTTTATGTCCTAGAAGAATCTAAGATAAGTATGAATTTGTATTAATGACACAAACTGTGTTCAGAAGCAGAGAAATTATTTGTGTTGGAGGAAAGTATTACAGAAAATTTTCACAAAGAAAATGATAGATGGAAAACTACTTTGAATGAAACATACTGGAAATAATTTTCCTACTGAACAAGGAGCTGTGGAAACAAAATAAAAATAACCAAACTCATTAACATGCATGCCATATGTAAGAAAAGATGACATTTTAAATGACTTATTTTCAGCAAGGATACACAAATATGATGGAATTGTATACTGATAAAAGCCAACAGTGGTCAGCTTCCATTCCATCATAAGGTTTGAACAGTACTGGTTAGGTAATGGGAATCCACTAAAAGCTTTTAAGTGAGAGAGCCATCATATTTGATGTATATACTAGAAAGATGAAGAAAGAATGGGAATTGAGACAAAATATTATTGCAATGGACATAAATTTGTCTGTTTTGCTCCCAAATGCCTGAAACTTCTTTGACAATAGTTAAAAGGAAAACCAGAGAGGTATACACCCCCCCCACACTCTGATATCAAAGGTGAAAGTACATGACCTACTTTTAGATATTTGTTTCCTACTGAAGTAAGAAATGTGGCAGAGAAATGTTCACAAAAGGCTGTAGGTAGTATTCAATGATCGCAGTGACCTTTGATACAATGGTGGCTTTGAATCCAGCAATGAAATCTCAGAATGAGTCTTTGGGATCACCTTACTTATGATTTCTATGGCTTGGTTCTGCTCATTTGCTGAGTCTTACTGTTAATTTTGTAAAATATAACATATTTTAATTAATTATTTTTATCTATTTGCTTGTTTTAGTTAGCCGGGGTAGTTTTAAACTTCTTGGAATCAAGAGCTCTTCTTTACTATTAATAGGTAGTCTTATAAAGACACTGACAGTGTGGAATTTTGTGGGGGAAACTAATGATTTATTATTATTATTATTATTATTATTATATACTGACTAATATATATAATAACATATTATAGTAATATAATATATAGTAATATAACATATTATACTAATATGTTATTATATATGATCTTAAGTAAACTGAATGTTTTTGAACTAAACATCAATATCCAGAAAAGAGAGAAGTCCTGACTATAAAAGTAGAAACAAAGTACTTTATTTAGTTTGATAACATTTTATTAAACATTAACATTTTTACCCAAACTATTTGTTTACAAGCACTGTGTGTGTGTTTGTGTGTGAATTTTACTAGGGATTGAACACAGGAGCATTCTACCTCTAATCTAAACCCCATTTCTTTTTTTTTTTTTAATTTTGAAACAGGGTCATGATAGATCGATGAGTCTCACTGCTTGCTGAGCATGTTCTCTAACCTGTAATCCTCCTGCCTCAGCCTGTCTCAGCCTCTAATTAGTAGTATTATGGGCATACATCACCACATTGGGCCAAATTTAAATTTTTGATGAGCAAAGTCTACTTTTTAAAAGAATCAAGGGACTGACTAACATTATGATAACTTCCAGAAATAGAGGCCTTCTTTTACTTGTCTTTATTTATTTTTTTTTTCTGTCAACAACTTTGCTATTATCTTTATTTAAAGTGAATCATCGTGGTGCACACTTGTAATCCCAGTACTTGGGAGGCTGAGACAGGAGGATCACAGGTTCAAGACCAGCCTCAGCAACTTAGTGAGGCCCTCTGCAACTTAGTGAGACCCTGTTTCCAGATAAAGAATAAAAATAGGACTGGGGGTGTAGCCTGGAGGTAGAGGGCCCCTGGGTTCCATCCCCAGTACCCCCCCCCCACACACACACAAAGTGAACCATCACACAGGAAATAACTTATTGCCATGGGAACATTGTCATTAATGGGGAAGGGATTTCCCCCTAAGATTATGTTCAGGAGATGTTAAAATCACACCTGCCCCTCTACACACAATATCTATGTAGGTCAATATTTATTTTATATGCCACATGCTGTCCTCCTGGCATTCAAAATGAGATTGATGTAATTATATATAAATTGCACTACATTATCTAACTTTTAAGTAATATTAACATTTGGTAAAGTTTATAGTTTACATAATACCCATGCACATTTATAGTAACAATCAAGGAAATAATAAAGTAGGAGATTGTGTAGCAAAAGTTATGAAATACAATAATGTGTTCTGCCTAAATTCATGGTCTTGAAAATCTTATAGACCATCTTTTTATAGAAAACAAAAGAATTTTTTGATGCTTTTATATTGGTGCATTATAGTCTCACATTATGCAGTTCTTAGTGGTAGTGACATCCATGCACATAGCACTTGGTGAGCTTTCCCCTGCTCCCTCCCCACCCCTTCTTCACCATACATGATTTCATGATTTTTAAATACTTTAGCCCAGAATTTTCAATAATCTAGAAACTAATGTGTGAATTTTCAATCATTTCTTGCTCTATTTAGAGTTTTTTGATAGTGCATTAAAAGTCTTGACAAGATAATATTGCTGATCCTTAATATCTAAAACTTTCACTACATTGCATCAACTATCTTCAAACAGTGCAATGTATGCAAATCAAGTTGCTATTTTTATTTCTGAATAGGTTTTTCAACCAGCGTTGATTGGCCCCTCATTTAGAGGAAACCACTATGGTTTGTACAAACAAAACATCAGTTTAAATATAAATTTAAATATAAATATAAATTTAAATAAAAAATTTAATAAATTTAAATAAATAAATTTAAATATAATATTAAATAACATGAATTTGTTTGCATAAGTTAATCATTAATTTACTTTCTAAGAAGATAATCTATAATTACAAGTGATCCATAAACTAGCAGTTTTCTAGTTTACTGTTAAGACTGTTGTCAGCTGATAGATGAAATTAGAATGGTAAAATACTCATAAGTGACTTAATTTTCAATGATCCGAATGCCATAATAGTTGTACTATAATAGTGATGAATTCATCAAATGCATGGTAGGCTTATTTCATAAAGAAAAGGTAATATGCACACTAACGAGGTGATGTGTTTTGAAAAAATATATTATATCTTACTATATAAGTAAAAACATGATTTGACTACCCATATAATAAAAAGTTCAGTAGAATGGCATTGTATATGTAGGTTTTACTGTATTAAGGGTTTTATTTGCATTTATTTTAAAAAAAACTCAGTATTTCTAAATGTAATTCACCTAATTACCATTGTATCTAATCCTTTTTGCTGATAACAAGGAATCATGTACAGTTTGTCTTGGCATTTATGTTTAATGATTTAACTTAGACATGTGTGAAAGATTAAGACTTGGACCTCATTAAAGCTGAATATGAACAATTGGACAGAAAATCTCAAATATTCGTTTTTAATGGCCAAACTATACCATGTACATTAAAATTTTGTTGTGCATTTTGTATCTTTGCTAGTAAAAATACAGTCTGCCTTAGAAAGTTGGCAATTTATATTGAAATAAAATAGATGCCATGCAAAATGCTACAAAAATAATGTGCTATTTGGCCTCTTGGCAATATATTTATACAAATGACTGTTGTCTTTTTATTACATGTCAGCACATTTGATAGGATGATTTTTTTTTACATGAAGGTGTTTAATTTCAGGAATCAGATGACAGCTGCCTTGTATTGTTGTCAGTGCAAGCACAAAATCTTTTTATTGACAAATACAATCAGATGAGATGTTTGCCTGCAAAATTTCTTTCACATCCTAATAAAATATTATGCTTTAAATCCATACTGACTCTGATAATGTAAAAAATATAATATTAAATAACTTATGAATTTGTTTGCATAAGTTAATCATTAATTTTCTAAGAAGATAATATATAATTACAAGTGATCCATGCATTTCCCATTTTTTATATCATCCAAGGAAAGAAGGACTGATCCACACCAAGAAGAGAAAAATCTGTGCCCATGATGTTTACAAAAATATTTTAGCAAACAAGATAATATTAATAGGTACAAATTAAAATTAATATTTAATAGGTACAATAGAATTGATAGTACTTGTTTTATAAGATTATTATACTGTCCATGTATGTAAAATCTTCCATACTTGGGAATAGTAATACATAAAAGTTACAAGAGACAAATTTCATTTTTTTAATAAGTGCATTATAATCTTACATTATATTGGGGTACAGAGTGTTTGAAAAATACATACACACACTCTTGTTACTCTAAATATCACCCTCCCACTCTCACCCCTCAAGTAGATGAGATGGGAATTAGTAATTTTGTATATTTTCATAGCATTATTTCTATTATTGCATTTGTTATGACTTCACCTCCCCTTCCCTAATCACCCTTGGTCACTCCCCTGGAGTCTCGGCTCATCTATCTGCTGTTGCCCTTATTGCCAAATGTTACCCTCGCTTTCACATATAATAGAGAATACACGTCTACTGTTCTTTGGGACTGAGTGTACTCACTTAGCATAATATTCTCGAGTTCCATCTATTTTCCTGAAAATGGTGTAATTTTGTTCTTCTTTATGGTTGAGTAAAATTCCATTGTGTGATTTTTCCCATAATTGTGTGATCCATTCGATGGATACCTAGGTTGGTTCCATAATTTGGCTATTATGAATTGTGCTGACATAAGCATGGATATGCATATATTACCATAATATTCTAATTTTATGCCCTTTGGAAAGATACTAAAGAGTGGTATAGTTGGATCATATGGTGGAACCATTCTCAATTTTCCGAGGAATCTCCATGCTGATCTCCACAGTGGTTGAACTAATTTGCAATCCCACCAACAATGTAGAAGACTTCTTATTTCCCCACATCCTATCCAACATTTAGTGTTTGACTTCTTGATGATTGTCATTCTAATTGGAGTTAGATGGAATCCCAATGAGTTAGTTTGTATCCTCTTGATTTC
>PVLC010034354.1:0-17004 GCA_004027655.1 Graphiurus murinus
GTACTGGGGATTGAACTCAGGGGCATTCTACCTCCGAGCTACACCCCCAGCCCTATTTTTTTATTCTTTATTTTGAAACCGAGTCTCACTAAGTTGCAGAGTGCCTCACTAGGTAGCTGAGGCTGGCTGCGAACCCGGATCCTCCGGTCTCAGCCTCCCGAATGCTGGGATTACAAGCGTGAGCCACCACGCCCGGCTGGATCTCGTTTCTTTCTATTTCACAAAATAGTTTGAGGAGTATTGGGATTAGCTCTTCCATAAATGTTTTATAAAATTCACTTGGAAAACCATCTGGCCCTGGGCTTTTGTTTGATGGCAAACTTTTTATTGCTGTTTCTATTTCTTTGATTTTTATTGGTTGATTTAAGTTTTCTATATCTTCTTGACTCAATTTAGAAAGGTTGTATGTAAGCCAGGCGTGGTGGCGCACGCTTGTAATCCCAGCATTTGGGAGGCTGAGACTGGAGGATCCGGGTTCGAGGCCAGCCGCAGCTACCTAGTGAGGCACATCCGCAACTTAGTGAGACTTGGTTTCAAAATAAAGAATAAAAAAAAAATAGGGCTGGGGGTATATCTCGGAGGTAGAATGCCCCTGAGTTCAATCCCCAGTACCGCAAAAAAATAAAAATAAAAATAAAAATAAAGGTTGTATGTATCTAAAAAATTGTCAATTTCTTCCAGATTTTCCATTTTATTGGAGTATAGTTTTTCAAAATAGTTTCTGATGATCTTCTGTATTTCCACATTGTCGGTGGTAATATCACCTTTTTCATCTCTTTTGGTAATTTGGGTTGATTCTCTCTTTCTTTTGGTTACGTTGGCCAATAGTTTATCTATCTTGTTTATTTTTTCAAGAAACCAGCTTTTGGTTTTGTTGATTTTCTGTATTTTTTTTATTGTCTATTTCATTAATTTCTGCTCTGATTTTCATAATTTCCTGTCTTCTACTGGCTTTGGGGTTGGACTGTTCTTGTTTTTCAAGGGCTTTGAGCTGTGTCATTAGGTTATTTATTTGGTGAGTTTCCGTTCTTCTTATATGGGCACTCAGTGCTATAAATTTCCCTCTTATGACTGCCTTTAAGGTGTCCCAGAGGTTTTGATATGTTGTATCTCTGATCCCATTGGTTTCTAGGAGTTTTTTAATTTCTCCCCTTACTTCTTCTATGACCCATTCCTCGTTCAGCAATGTGGTATTCAGTCTCCATGTGTTTACATGGTTACTCTGGGTCTTCTTAGAGTTGATTTCTAGTTTCACTCCATTGTGGTCTGAAAAGATGCAGGGAATTAATGTTACATTTTTTGAATTTGCCAGTGTTCTCTTTGTAGCCCAGAATGTGGTCTATTTTGGAGAGGTTCCATGCACTGCTGAGAAAAATGTGAATTCAGCTGTAGTTGGGTGAAATATTCTGTATGTGTCTAACAGGTCCATTTGGTTTATGGTATTATTTAGGTCTGAAGCATCTTTACTGACCTTTTTTTTTTTTTTTAGAAGATCAGTCTAGTGATGTGAGAGGAGTATTGAAGTCTCCTAGTATTAGTGTGTTGGGATCTATGTGTGATTTTATTTTATTTATTTATTTATTTTTTTGCGGTACTGGGGATTGAACTCAGGGGCATTCTACCTCCGAGCTATACCCCCAGCCCTATTTTTTATTCTTTATTTTGAAACTGAATCTCCCTAAGTTGCGGAGTCCCTCACTAGGTAGCTGAGGCTGGCTGAGAACCCGGATCCTCCGTTCTCAGCCTCCCAAATGCTGGGATTACAAGCGTGCGCCACCACGCCTGGCTCTATGTGTGATTTTATATCATGCAGAAAGTGGCTGCACCTATGTTTGGGGCATAGATGTTGATAATTGTTATTTCCTCTTGCTGTATTGTTCCTTTTACTAGTAAAAGGTGACCTTCTTTGTCTCTTTTGATGAGCTTAGGCTTGAAATCTAATTTATCCGATATCATAGTTGCTACTCCTGCTTGTCTTTGAGATCCATTGGCATGGATTACCTTACTCCAGCCCTTCACCCTTAGTTTGTGGGAATCTTTGCTTGTAAGGTGTGTTTCCTGCAGGCAGCATATAGATGGATTCTGGGTTTTAATCCATTTTGCCACCTTATGCCTTTTTATTAGGGAGTTGAGATCATTTATATTCAGTGTGATTATTGAGAGATGATTTTTAATTCCTAACATTTTGAGTTTTGACTTCTGTTTGTGGTAGTGTTTGTTCTTCTTTGCTTAGTTGTTTGCTTCCTGGAAATGATTGTTTCTCTGGTTCTTCTTTGTAGTTAATCTCTTTGAGTATTTTTTTCTAGTGCTGGTTTGGAAGACATAAATGCTTTCATTTTCTGTTTATCATGGAAGGTTTTTATATCCCTGTCAATTTTTTTTTTTTTTTTTTTTTTTTTTTGTTTTTTTTTTTTTTTTTTTTTTTTTTTTTTTTTTTTTTTTTTTTTTGCGGTACTGGGGATTGAACTCAGGGGCATTCTACCTCCGAGCTATACCCCCAGTCCTATTTTGTATTCTTTAGTTTGAAACCGAGTCTCACTAAGTTGCGGAGTGCCTCACTAGGTAGCTGAGGCTGGCCGCGAACCCGGATCCTTCGGTCTCAGCCTCCCAAATGCTGGGATTACAAGCGTGCGCCACCACGCCTGGCTTATCCCTGTCAATTTTGAGAGAGAGTTTTGCTGGGTAGGAGAATCTTGGCTCCAAGTTATTTTCTTTCAGGGTTTGGAATATGTTACTCCAGCCCCTCCTGGCTTTCATGACTTGGTTTGGGAGGTCTGGAGTGATTCTAATTGGTTTGCCTCTAAATGTCACTTGGCCTTTTAATTTTGTTGCCTTTAGAATTCTTTCCTTAGCCTCTACATTAGTCAGCTTGATTATTATGTGGTGTGGTGAACCTCTTCTTTGGTCTTGTCTAGAGGGTGTTTTATATGTTTCCTGCACCTGTGTGTCAACTTCTCTTTCTATGTTTGGAAAATTCTCTGATATTACTTCTTTGAAAAGGTTGTTTATTCCATTAGTTTCAACTTCTAATCCCTCTTCTATGCCTATTATTCTTAGGTTAGCTCTTTTAAAATTGGCCCAGATCTCGTCGATGTCAGATTCATACTATCGAATTTTTTTTTTCTAGATTATGTATAATGGATTCATTTTTGGAGTGGTCATCTTCTAGGAGTGATATTCTGTTTTCCATGTGGTTTAACCTATTGTTTATAGTTTGTATTGATGCCTTCACTTCTATTATTGCATCTTTCACATCCTTCACTTCCCTCAAGGCTTCTCTATAATTCTTGCTCAGGGTGTCAGATTCTTTGTTTATTTGTTCCTTTATTTATTTCCAGCTCTCTCTGCATTCTTTCTGGAAGTTTTGTAACATTTCTACTATTAAGGATCTGAATTGTTCTCCTGGTAAGCTCTGCCATTCAGTGTCATTGAGTTCTGTTATTGTGGGGTTGTATTGACTCATTGTTTCTTTGGTATTTTTCCTTCCCATGGTTTCCCTGTTCTTAAATTTATAACTTTGTTGCTCTTGCACGCTTTCTCTGAATTTATAGGTTTTTTATTTTTATTTTCTCTCTGTGAATGGTATTTTGTACTGAGTAATTACTCTGGTACTTCCTCTGCCCATTCTATTGGTGTCTTTGGTGGGTTTCAGGTGTTGACTTCTAGGGTCTAGCAAAGGTGTTTTTTTTTTTTTTTTTTTTTTTTTTTTTTTTTTTTTTTTTTTTTTTTTTTTTTTTTTTTTTTTTTTTTTTTTTTTTTTTGCGGTACTGGGGATTGAACTCAGGGGCATTCTACCTCCGAGCTATACCCCCAGCCCTATTTTTTATTCTTTAGTTTGAAACCAGGTCTCACTAAGTTGCAGAGTGCCTCACTAGGTTGCTGAGGCTGGCCGCGAACCCAGATCCTCCGTTCTCAGCCTCCTGAATGCTGGGATTACAAGCACACCCGGCTTCTAGCAAAGGTTTTATGCTGTTTTGCTTCTCTTTCCCTCCATCGAGAAGCTGCTCCTGCAGCAGTTTTGATTCAAGCTCTGCAGTGCAGTTATCTCTGCTCTTGCTCTGTAGGGGGCAGTGAGCTGGGATGGCCCCGTGCAGACTTAAGCTGGTCTTACCACACGATCCGGTCACTGTCAAAGGTGCCTCGATATGCTGACTGGTTAGGATGAGGAGTTCAGGAGTCGCTCACTCCACCTCTGGTCGCTGGGAATGCAGAAGGTCATTATATATTCCTTTGTCAGTAGACCCCACACCGGGGGTTGGCTCAATGGCAGCTGCCACTCAGCGGCGTGGTGCTGCGGCCTCACAGATGGGCTTCTTTGCTCTCCCTGGTTGGCCTTCCAGATTTTGATCAGGAGTATTTCAGTTTTCATAGTGTTTTTCACCTTTTTGTTGCTTTTTTTCTTCTGTCAAAAAGCTGCTTCTATTGCTGATTTGAATCGAGTTCACAGTGCCTCTTGAGACGTGTCTCACTCTGATGCCATCTTCCCGTAAGTCCCCTATTTTTTATTCTTTATTTTGAAACAGGGTCTCACTAAGTTGTGGAGGGCCTCACTAAGTAGCTGAGACTGGCCTCGAACCTGGATCCTCCAGTCTCACCTCCCAAGTACTGGGATTACAAGTGTGCGCCACCACATTCAGCTCAGTTTATTTTTATTTTGAAACAGGGTTTTGCTAGGTTAATGAGAGTCTCACAGATAAATAAATAAATCCTTTTTAGATGGAGATATTATGTATTCTATTCACTTCACAGAATTTTAGGAAAGGGTAAATAAAATCTTGTAAAGAGTTTTGTAAGCTGGGCATAGTGGCGCACGTTTATAATCCCAGTATGGGAGGCTGAGACAGGAGGATCTGGTTCACGACAAGCCTTAGCTACTTAGTGAGGCACTCCACAACTTAGAGAGACCCTGTTTCAAAATAAAGAGGAAAAAAAATAGGACTGGGGATGTAGCTCAGAGGTAGAATGCCCCTGGGGTTCAATCCCCAGTACCCAAAAAAAAAAAAAAATAGTTTTGTAAACTTTAAGTTCTCCTACAGAGACAAAACATAATTATTACTACTGAAAAGAGCTTTATAAACTATAGAATTCTAACAAATGTAAAACAATTATTTTTATGTCATTTTTGTAGCTTCTACTGAAAATAAGTCAAGTTCTGTATCCATCAACTCAATTATTGCTCCTTTGAGAGCTTTTTTACAGTCAGTGAGGACTGCCTCTTGGTTCCATTGCATTTACAGGGTCAGTAATCGATAGTAACTTTATTGCCTCATTTTGTGAAGAAAAAATCTATATCCTGAAAAATTGTCTCTTGTTCTGTATTTATTGCCTGCAACTAAATGGCCTCCAAGTCCTTTTCCAATGCTGGTATTTTGTGATTTAATGAAAGCAATCTTGGAAAGCCACTGGTGGAGGACTTGTGTTCTTGTCCCCGTATCATTCCACAGCTGAACCGTGATGCTGTATTCATTGAAAAAGTACCACAATCAACTGAACTAGGCTGGCATATACTAGGTGCTCAATAATATTTACTGAATAAATAAACCCTATAAGGTGGAATATAGAACCTTTTTAGATTTTTTTCTCTTTTTTTTTTTTTTTTTTTTGCGGTACTGGGGATTGAACTCAGGGGCATTCTACCTCCGAGCTACACCCCCAGCCCTATTTTTTATTCTTTATTTTGAAACCAAGTCTCACTAAGTTGCGGAGTGCCTCACTAGGTAGCTGAGGCTGGCCGCGAACACAGCTCCTCCTGTCTCAGCCTCCCGAATGCTGGGATTACAAGCGTGCGCCACCACGCCCGGCTTGATTTTTTTCTCTTTTTTCTGTGTGTGTGTGTGTGTGTGTGTGTGTGTGTGTGTGTGTGTGTGTGACTAGGAATTGAGCTCAGGGGCATTCTACCTCCAAGCTACACCCCCAGCCCTACTTTATTTTATTTTATGTGGTTCTGGGATTGAACCCAAGGACATTCTACCTCTGAGCTACATTCCCAGTCCTATTTTTTTATTTTTTATTTTTATTTTTTTAGTACTAGGGATAGAACCCAGGGGCATTCTCCCTCTGAGCCACACCCCGATCCTATATTTTATTCTTTATTTTGAAACAGGGTCTCACTGAATTGCAGAGGGCCTCACTAAGTAGCTGAGGCTGGCTACAAACCTGGATCCTCCTATATCAGCTTCCCAAGTACTGGAATTACAAGCATAGGCCACCACACCCAGCTCCTATTTTATTTTTTATTTAGCAACAGGGTCTCACTAGGTTGTAACTCTCACTACTTGCTGAGGCAGTCCTAGAAACTGTGATCCTCCTGTCTCAGCCTCCCAAGTACTTGGGATTACAAATGTGCCCCACCACACCCAGCTTGCAGATTTATTTCTGTGTGTTTGTGTGTGTGTGTGTGTGTGTGTGTGTGTGTGTGTGTGTGTGTGTTACTAGGGATTGAACTCAGGGGCATTCCACCTCCGTGCTATACCTCCAGTTCTTTTAAAATTTATTATAATTAATTTATTTATTGTAGGGGGAATTGAACCCAGGGATGTTCTATGTTTGAACTACACTCCTAGCCCTATTCTATTTTGAAACAAGGACTCACTAAGTTGCGGAGTGCCTCACTAGGTAGCTGAGGCTGGTCGCCAATGCGGATCCTCTGGTCTCAGCCTCCCAAATGCTGGGATTACAAGCGTGCGCCATCACGCTCGGCTTACTTATTATTATTTTTAATAAATTTATTTTATTTTTGTGGTACTGGGGATTGAGCTCTGGGGCTTTCTACCTCTGAGCTACATCCACAACTTGATTTTATTTTATTTATTCATTGTAGTACTAGGGATTGGCCCTAGGGGCATTCTACCTCTGAGCTACACTCCTAGCCCTATTTTTTTTTTTTTTTAATTCTTTATTTTGAAACAGGGTCTCACTAAGTTGTGGAGGGCCTCACTAGGCAGCTGAGGCTGGACCAGATCCTCCAGTCTCACCTCCCAAATGCTGGGATTACAAGTGTGCGCCACCACGCCCAGCTCCCATTTTTTATTCTTTATTTTGAAACAGGGTCTCACTAAGTTGAGAAGTACCTCACTAAGTAGCTGAGGCTGGCCACAAACCTGCGATCCTCCTGTCTCATCTTCCCAAGTACTGGGATTACAAGCGTGAGCCACCACACTCAGTTCAGCTCTTTATTTTAATTAATTAATTTTTTATTTATTTATTTTTGTGGTACAAGGGATTGAACCCAGGGACATTCTACTTCATAGCTACACCCCCAGCCTGATATCACTTTTTATTTTCAAACAGGGTTTTACTAGGTTGGTGAGGGTGGTCTTGAACCTGCAATCCTCCTGTCTCAGCCTTCCAAGTACTGGGATTACAGGTGTACACCACTATGACCGATTTATTTTTTGTTTTTTTAAACAGGTTTCATTATGTTGCTGAGGCTGTCCTCAAGCCTGCAATTCTCCTGACTCGGCCTTTCAAGTACTGGGATTACAGGCTTGTGCCACTATACTAGGCTTCTTTGTTTTTTTTTTTTTAATTTTGAAACTAGTCTCACCAAGTTGTTGAGGGTTCACTAAGTTTGCTGAGAATGGCCTCAAACCTTCTACCTTCCTATTTCAGCCTCTCAAAACTGGAATTACAGGTATGTGCCACCATGCCTGACCAATGACTAATAATTTTAAATATTTCCTCTAGTGCATGCTCAGTTTTAGGATTTCTATTCATTAAATTGGTGTTCATATAATTCACCAACTTCTCTGTATGGTCATTATCTTGTTAATTTGCAGGTATTGAGATTCTATGTTAGTCTCTTATCAAATTTTGACTTTATATCTTCTCTTACTTTGTTAGCTGCCATTAATTTTGTTCACAGTGTTATTTCTTCTTTCTTTTTTTCCCCCTGCGGTATTGGAGATTGAAACAGGGGCATTTGACCTTCGAGATTCACCCCTAGCCCTTTTTACTTTTTTGTGTGTGTGGTACTGGGGATTGATCCCAGGGCATTCTACCTCTGAGCTATACCCCCAGCCCGATTTTTTATTCTTTATTTTGAAACAGGATCTCACTAAGTTGCAGAGGGCCTCACTAAATAGCTGAGGTGGGTCCCAAACATGTGATCCTCCTGTCTCCCAAGTACTGAGATTACAAGCATGTACCACAACACCAAGCCCTTTTTACTATTTTATTTTTTATATTATTATTATTATTTTTGGTACTATGGATTGAATCTAGAGACATTCTACCTCTGAGCTATAACCTCAGACCTCATTTATTTTTATTTATGTATTTATGATGTACGTATGTACGTATTTATTTATTTATTTATTATTTTGTGGGGGGGTACTGGGAATTAAACCCAGGGTCTACTTCCAAGCTCTACTCCCAGCCCTATTTTATTTATTTATTTATTTATTTATTTATTTATTTTTGCAGTACTGGGAATGGAACCCAGACGCATTCTACCTCCAAGCTACACACCCAGTCCTGTTCTTTTTTTTTTTTTTTTTTTTCGGTACTGGGGATTGAACTGAGGGGTATTCTACCTCCAAGCTATACCCCCAGCCCTATATTTTATTCTTTATTTTGAAACAGGATCTCACTAAGTTGCGGAGGGCCTCACTAAGTAGCTGAGGCTGGCCGTGAACCTGGATCCTCCGGTCTCAGCCTCCTAAATGCTGGGGTTCCAAGCATGCACCACCATGCCTGGCTTTATTTATTTATTTATTTATTTATTTATTTATTTATTTATTTATTTTATTCTCTATTTTGAAACAGGGTCTCTCTAAGTTGTGCAGGGCCTCACTAAATAGCTGAGGCTGGCCATGAACTCATATCCTCCCGTTTCAGCCTCCTAAGTACTGGGATTACAAGCGTATGCCACTACGCCCGGCCCTATTTTATTCTTTATTTTATTTTATTTTTTTGTAATACTGGGGATTGAACCTGGCCCCGTTTTTTATTCTTTATTTTGAACAGGGTATCACTAAGTTGCAGAGGGCCTCACTAAGTAGCTGAGGCTGGTCATGAACTTGCAATCCTCCTGTCTCAGCCTCCCAAGTACTGGGATTACAGGTATGTTCTAACGTGCCCAGCTATTTATTTATTTGTTTTCCCATGCGCGCACGAGTGTGTGTGTGTGTGAGACTAGGGATTGAGCCCAGGGGCATTCTATCTCCAAGCTACACCCTCAGCCCTATTTTATTTTATTTTGAAACAGGGTCTTTCGAGCCGGGCATGGTTGGCGCATGCTTGTAATCCCAGCATTTGGGAGGCTGAGACCGGAGGATTCCGGTTCGAGGCCAACCTCAGCCACTAGATCGAGGCACTCTGCAACTTAGTGAGACCCTGTTTCAAAATAAAGAATAAAAAAATAGTGCTGGGGGTGTAGCTTGGAGGTAGAATGCCCCTGGGTTCAATCCCCAGTACTCCCCCCAAAAAAAGAAAAAAGAAAAAAGAAACAGGGTCTTGCTATGTTGCTGAGGCTGTCCTTGACTCTGTGATCCTCTTGTCTCAGATGCCCCACATACTAGGAATAGAGGTGCATGCCACTGTATCCATCTTATACTGCCATTTCTTTTTTTTTTTTTTTTTTTTTTTTTCCAGTTTTAGGGATTGAACCCAGGGGTATTCTACCTCCAAGTTACATCCTCAGCCCTATTTTTATTCTTTATTTTTGAAACAGGGTCTCACTAAGTTGCAGAGGGCCTAAGTAGCTGAGGCTGGCCACGAGTCCCCCAGTCACAGTCTCCAAGTACTGGGATTACAAGCGTGTGCCATCAAACCTGGCATATACTGTCACTTCTTTTTTTTTTTTTTTTTCCAGTACTGGGGATTGAACTCAGGGGCATTTTACCTTCGAGCTACACCTCCAGCCCTATTTTTTATTCTTTATTTTGAAACCGGGTCTCACTAAGTTGCAGAGTGCCTCACTAGGTAGCTGAGGCTGGCCGCGAACCCGGATCCTCCGGTCTCAGCCTCCTGAATGCTGGGATTACAAGCGTGCGCCACCACGCCCGGCTCCCCAGCCCTATTTTTTATTCTTTATTTTTGAAACAGGGTCTCACTGAGTTGTGGAGTGCCTAACTAGGTAGCTGAGGCTGGCCTTGAACCCGGATCCTCCAGTCTCAGCCTCCCAAATGCTGGGATTACAAGTGTGCCCCACCACACCCGGCTATATACTGTCATTTCCTAAGCAGAAATTCTTCAAATTGTGTGTGTGTGTGTGTGTGTGTGTGTGTGTGTTTGTGTGTGTGTTTTACTGGAAATGGAACCTAGGGGCATTCTACCTCTGAACTATACCTCCGACTCTGTTATATTATTTTATTTTGAAACAAGGTCTCACTAATTTGCAAAGGGCTTTAGCCTCCCAAATACTGGGATTACAAATGTGCACCAGCCCTATTTTTTATTCTTTATTTTGAAACAGGGTCTCACTAAGTTGCGGAGTGCCTCACTAGGTAGCTGAGGCTGACCTCGAATCTGGATCCTCCAGTCTCAGCCTCCCGAATGCTGGGATTACAAGCATGCGTCACCACACCCGGCTTGGTTCATTTTTTTAAAATCATATGTATGAGCTGGGTGCGGTGGCTCATGCCTGTAATTCCAGTAATTGGGAGGCTGAGACAGAAGGATTGCAGGTTCAAGACCAGCCTCAGCAAATAGTGAGACTCTCATTAACCTCGAGAGACCCTGTTTCCAAATAAAAATAAAGTTGGGCTGGGGGTGTAGCTCAGAGGTAGAATGGCCCTGGGTTCAGTTCCCAATGACACACACACACACTAAATTAATAATAAATAAAAATCCCTTCCTGACTGTAGGTCAAAAAAAGAATTATCTTACATCTTCCATTAAAATTCTAAATTAATCCTTGATAGAGTAATTAGATTTTTGGTCTTTAATTAACTTTCCTTTCAACATGACATTGGTTAGGAATCCTTGAGGGACATGCCTGAAACATTCTAGGTTTCCTACCTCTTAATTCTGTGACCAGTGAGGAAAGGGGATTATTTTTCTTTGATACAACTTGGAAAACTGTGTATACAGAAAGACCCTGCTTTGCTGGGTAGGGCGGCATGCCCACTGTCATCAGTATTGTCATTATTGTTGTTGTTATTATTATTTGGTGGTGTTGGGGATTGGACCCAGGGGCATTCTACCTGCCAGCTATACTCCCAGCCCTTTTTATTTTTTGTTTTGAAACAGGGTCTTACCAGGGTGCTGAGAGTCTCACTAAATTGCTGGGGATTACCAGCAGGCAACACCAGGCCTAGTTGCAGCATTAGTAGCAGTAGTAGTAGCAATAGTAGTAGTAGTAATCTTAGTAGTACTAAGAATTGATTTCAGGGACATTCTACCTCTGAACTATACCCCCAGCCCTATTTTATTTTTTATTTTGAAACAGGATCTTGCTAAATTGCTAATGCTGACCTCTACCCTGTGATCCTTCTGTCTCAGCCTCTCAAATACTGGGATTACAAGCGTACACCACCATGCCTGGCTCCCCTAGCCTTTTTATTTTTTGTTTTTGAAACAGGATCTCACTAAGTTTGCTCAGAGTCTCACTAAATTTCTGAGGCTGTGCTCGAACCTGTGATCCTCCTGTCTCAGCTTGCCAAGTACTGGGATTATAGGCATGTGCCACTATGCCCGCTACCCCTAGAACTTTCTATTTATTTATTATTTTATTTATTTATTTATTTATTTATTTATTTATTTATTTATTTATTTATTTATTTTTGCGGCACTGGGGATTGAACTCAGGGGCATTCTACTTCCAAGCTATACCCCCAGCCCTATTTTTTGTTCTTTATTTTGAAACAGGGTCTCACTAAGTTGTGGAATGCCTCACTAGATAGCTGAGGCTGGCCGCGAACCTGGATCCTCTGGTCTCAGCCTCCCAAATGCTGGGGTTACAAGCATGTGCCACCACGCCTGGCTGGCTCTAAATTCTTTTTTTTTTTTTTTGTCTAGTTTTCACAAACAAGTGAAATTAATTTTAATAAACATTTGTACAGTATATGCAGCCCATTAGCACTGTGATCTTCAATTAATATTTTTAAATCGGCAATGGAGTGTTTTACATTATTTTAACGACTTAACCCATGAAAGCTGGTGCGTATTTTATACTTACAGCCCATCTCGATTCAGACACCTTACTTCCCAGTGCTCAATAGCCACTTGTGGCTAGTGTCCAGTAAAGTGGGCTGAGCAGGTCTGTAAGGTTCCCTGAGGATTAGCTGACATAACTATGCATAAACCAGGACAAGGGCTGACACATCAGTGTGATGTTATGTCCTCCCTCCCTCTCTCTCCCTTCAGAATTTTCCACGTTTAGGAGGCCTTTAGAAGGATCCAAGAGGCCAAAAACAATATGTGACAAATCTCCCTGGCCCCTCCCCAGCGTCTCCCTCACCAGTAGAGGAGAAAAGCCATGCGGCCTGCCATGCCCACTCTCCTTACAGCAGCTGCCCGAGGCCTCCCACAGCCCCTCCACTTCCCCTGCTGCACCCCTCCTGGCTGTTATACTGGCAGTGAATTCCCTCCCAGAATGGAAACAGAAGGCAGGTTGTTGTCCAGGACCCTGCCGGGAATGCGAGAGCCCTTGGTAAACAGCTGGAAACCCCACTGAAAATGGCTTTTCCATCCTGGGCTCCCTACTCCAAAAGGGACCTCCAGGCCTGCTCCCCACCCTATGGTGAGGATAGTGTTTGGAGTCAGCTCTACTGCCATCCCCGGATTCCAGACCCCGGTGTCCAGCCTCTCTGGGTTCCAGGTGGACACTGCTCTTGATCACCAGATGCTAGGGCCAGGTGCCAACCCCCACCCCAGGCCCCGCAGCCTGGCTCCACAGAACATCTTTGCACCCAGGGCCAGGCCCCAGCTTTCCCTCATGGTGCTGTAATCCACACCCAGCTGCCCAAGCCCCACCCATCTACATCACTGGGGGCGAGTCCCAGGGTATAAAAGCCAGACTGCACGCTCAGGTGCACGCAGAGGGCACAGCTCCCAGGGTTAGTATTTCCACGCTGCAGTCAGCATCATGTGTGAGATTGTGCTCGTCCAAGCTGGCCAGTGCAGCAACCAGATTGGGGCCAAGGTAGGTGTGAGGGTGGCCAGGGAGCTAGGCTGGCTGGGTGGCAGGCCAAGGTCAGGCCCAAGGCTGCTGGCAGCCAGGTGGGGGACCAGACCTCAGGGAGCCCATAGTGGCCCCTGCCGCCCAGGTGGTATATTCTGGGGGGAGACCACTGGGCAGTCAGGGAAGCCATTCAACCTGCCTCGAGGCTGCGTCTGCCTTTATTTTATTTTATTATTATTTTTTTGCGGTACTGGGGATTGAACTCAGGGGCATTCTACCTCTGAGCTATACCCCCAGTCCTATTTTTTATTCTTTATTTTGAAACCGAGTCTCACTAAGTTGCGGAGTGCCTCACTAGGTAGCTGAGGCTGGCCTCGAACCCGGATCCTCCGGTCTCAGCCTCCCGAATGCTGGGATTACAAGCGTGCGCCACCACCCCGGCTTGTGTCTGCCTTTAATTAAGGCCCTTTAAGTTTCCTTGGGGCACAAACCTCCTGCTCAATAGTTGTGTGTGTGTGTGTGTAGTACTGGGGATGGAACAGAGGGTCCTTCTACATCCGGGTACACCCCCAGACCTATTTTATGTTTCTTTTATTAGGAAACAGGGTCTCACTAAGTTTATGAGAGCCTCACTAAGTTGCTGAGGCTGGCTTCAAACCTTCGATCCTCCTGTCTCAGCCCTGCCAGAAATGATGTCCCCACTGGGTCCCCCGCTCCCTAGAGGGGTCTGTTACCCTCTCCTCTCCCAGTGCGGCCCCCAGCCCTCAGTTTGTGGCCACAATACGGCCCTGCGCTCTGCAGTACCCAAGCCCCTGAACGGCAGCCTTGCCATTAACTGTGTGAGCCCGATGGTGCTGTTCCTAGGTTCTCGGTGATAGGTAGGACTTGGGCCATGATGGTGATGCTCTCTTCGTTTCATTTTTGGGAAGTAATTAGCGACGAACAGGGGATCGACCTCACAGGCAGTTACTGCGGAGATAGTGATCTGCAGCTGGATAAGATCAACACGTACTACAATGAAGTTACCAGTGAGTATCAACCTCTCTCCCCTTCCAGCCTGTGAGGGAGCCAAGCTCCCAGGAGCATTCACAAGACAAAGCAATGTTCCCTGCAAAGTCACTGAAGTGGCCAGCCACAAAAAAAATATGCCTCACGGTTCCTGAAGAGTCCCACATGCAAGCCAGGTGCTCATCTTCCCCTCCTTTGTTTCAAATGTGTAATGGATTTTTCTGCGAGGGTTATAGAGCAGGGCTCTGCCCATGGTTTCCTTGCCAAACACAGGTCTCAGTCAGCTCTTGTCCCTGCAGGCAGCAAATACGTGCCTCGGGCCATCCTGGTGGACCTGGAGCCAGGCACGATGGACTCGGTGAGGTCGGGACCATTTGGCCAGATCTTCAGGCCGGACAACTTCGTTTTTGGTACGTCCGTGGGAGCTGGCCAAGGACTCGCCGCCTTCCTCACAGTCACACACACTTCACAGTTATCATTGATCAATGACACTGTGGCCACAGACTGCCCCAGTCCTGGCCCAACCCCACCCGGTCCACAGGGGATCATGTCCCTGGTCACCCGCCAGACAGCTTGGGCATCAAGGTCAGCCTGCAGAGGCTGTGGCAGCTCAGCTTCTGATGGGAAAGAATTAAGAGCAAGAACAGCTTGTCAAAGGGCATAATAAGCCGCAGGTGAGGTCAACAGATCAGCAACACCAGGTAACCACTTCAAAACACTAGTGGCCAAGCTGGGGGTGCATGCCTGTAATCCCGTCTCAGACAGGAGGATTGCAGGTTTGAGTCCAGTGTGCAACAATGTAGCAAGAGTCTATCATGGTGGTGCTTGCTTGCAATCCCAGTACTTGGGAGGCTGAGACTGGAGGATCCAACTTAGTGAGGCTCTCTGCAACTCAGTGAGACCCCGCTTCAAAACAAAGAATAAAAAATAGGACTAGGGGTGTAGCTCGGATGCAGAATGCCCCTGGGTTCCATACCCAGTACTGCAAAATAATAAAATAATAATAATAAAGGGCATCCGGAGCCCCTCTTTCGCTGTGATCACATTGAGTCTGCCGCAGGGATTGCTTAATTGTATCTAATTAGAGCATTTGCCTAGCTCTCTCTGCTCTTGACTTAGAAGCAGCTGGCACTGGGTAAACGTCCTCTTCCTCCAACTTTTTAGTTTAGGGTGATCCTAGGAATGCTGAGGGTCATAGATGTATTGATATTTTTCAAGTAACAATTTTTTTCAGTACTGAAGGGCATTCTACCTTCAAGTTACACCCCCAGACCTATTTTTTCTTTATTTTGAAACAGGGCCTCACCAAGTTTCAGAGGGTCTCACCAAGTAGCTGAGGCTGGCTGAGAACCCAGATCCTCCAGTCTCAATCTCCCAAGCACTGGGACCACAAGTGTGTGCCACCATGCCTGGCTATTAAAATCTTTTTTTAGGATATCAATTTTCTTAGGTAACAAAGCATTTAGAGAAGACCATTTAAAAGGTTATCTAAGCCGGGCGTGGTGGCACACGCTTGTAATCCTAGCATTCGGGAGGCTGAGACCGGAGGATCCGGGTTCGCGGCCAGCCTCAGCTACCTAGTGAGGCACTCCGCAACTTAGTGAGACTCGGTTTCAAAATAAAGAATAAAAAATGGGGCTGGGGGTATAGCTCGGAGGTAGAATGCCCCTGAGTTCAATCCCCAGTACCGCCAAAAAAATAAATAAATAAAAAAATAAAAAAATAAAAAAATAGGGCTAGGGGTGTAGCTCGGAGTTAGAACGCCCCTGAGTTCAATCCCTAGTACTGCAAAAAAATAAATAAATAAACAAATAAAAATAAAAGGTTATCTAAGCCCAGTCCTACCTTTTCCTCCAGTCTAATTGACAGGATCCAAAGTCCTCCTGTCTCTATGTCTAACATTCTCTTTCCTCGGCAGGCCAGAGCGGGGCAGGAAATAACTGGGCCAAGGGCCACTACACCGAGGGGGCCGAGCTGGTGGAGTCGTCCTGGACGTGGTGCGGAAGGAAGCTGAAAGCTGTGACTGCCTGCAGGGCTTCTAGCTCACCCACTCGCTGGGAGGCGGCACCGGCTCGGGCATGGGCACCCTGATCATCAGCAAGGTCCGCGAGGAGTACCCCGACCGCATCATGAACACCTTCAGCGTCCTGCCCTCACCCAAGGTGTCGGACACGGTGGTGGAGCCTTACAACGCCACCCTCTCCGTGCACCAGCTGGTGGAGAACGCAGATGAGACCTTCTGCATCGACAAGGAGGCCCTGTACAACATCTGCTTCGGCACCCTCAAGCTGCCCACCCCCACGTACGGGGACCTCAACCACCTGGTGTCAGCCACCATGAGCGGCGTCACCACCTGCCTGCGCTTCCCGCGGCAGCTGAACGCAGACCTGCGCAAGCTGGCCGTGAACATGGTGCCCTTCCCGCGCCTGCACTTCTTCATGCCCCGTTTCGCGCCCCTGACCGCCCAGGGCAGCCTCAGTACCGCGCCCTGACCGTGCCCCAGCTCATCCAGCAGATGTTCGACGCCAAGAACAGGATGGCCGCCTGCGACCCTGTCGGGGGCCTAGTTCGGCTGGCTAGACCTCACCTCTAGATGGCGCCTGGTAAAGTGCCAGAAGCAGCTACAGGTGAATAACATCCCGGGGCTGTGCCACGCCAGAGCGCATGCACCAGCACGCCCAACTCATGGCCGGCCCAGGTGAGAGCTGTATGAGACGCCTCGTGGCTTAGCCCCTGCGCAGCTTTAAAAGCCTCCACCTCTCGCCTAGAGAGAGAGCTGCTGGGGAAAGGCTGGTTGGGAAGTTGCTGGGCTGGGTTGCTGGGAGAAGTTCTGGGAGGAAGTGGTTGGGAAGAAGAAGCAGTTGGGAAGAGGTTGGCCGGGTTGCTGGGGAAGTCCTGGGAAGAAAGATTGTGGGTTGCTAGTGGAAGTC
>PVLC010034355.1:0-16956 GCA_004027655.1 Graphiurus murinus
TGTTTCAAAATAAAGAATAAAAAAAAAAAAATGGGGTTGGAGGTGTAGCTCGGAGGTAGAATGCCCCTGAGTTCAATCCCCAGTACCGCAAATAAATAAATAAATAAATAAATAAATAATAAAAAATAAGCCGGGCGTGGTGGCGCACGCTTGTAATCCCAGCATTCGGGAGGCTGAGACCGGAGGATCCGGGTTCGCGGCCAGCCTCAGCTACCTAGTGAGGCACTCCGCAACTTAGTGAGACTCGGTTTCAAAATAAAGAATAAAAAAAAATAGGGCTAGGGGTGTAGCTCGGAGGTAGAATGCCCCTGGGTTCAATCCCCAGTACCGCAAAAAAATAAATAAATAAAAATAAAAAATAAAAAAAATAAAAAAGACTGGGGTGCAGCTTGAAAGCAGAATGCCCCTGGGTTCAATTCCCAGTACCAAAAAACAAACAAAAAAATCCCTCCATTTTAAAGTGTAAAGTTAGCGGGCATGGTGGCGTGGTTTTGTCCTTAAAACTTTTTTACTAGAAGCAAAATAAAAAGAATAAATCTTCTTCACAAAGCCAGGCATGGTGGCACACGCTTGTAATCCCAGCATTTGGGAGGCTGAGACTGGAGGATCCAGGTTTGAGGCCAGCCTCAGCTACCTAGTGAGGCACTCCGCAACTTAGTGAGACCCGGTTTCAAAATAAAGAATAAAGAATAGGACTGGGGGTGTAGCTTGGAGGTAGAATGCCCCTGAGTTCAATCCTCAGTACCACTAAATAAATAAATAAATAAATAAATAAATAAATAAATAAATAAATATAAAGTGTAAAGTTAGTTCAGTGGCATTTAACATATTCACAATATTGTGCAACCATCACCTCTAATTAGTTCCAAAACTTTCCTCACCCCAAAAGGAAACCCCTTCTCCATTAACAACCTCCCTTCGCCCCACTAGGCAGCCTCTATTTGACTTTCTCTCTCTCTCTCTCTCTCTCTCTCTCTCTCTCTCTCTCTCTCTCTCTCTCTCTCTATCTCTCTCTCTCTCTCTATCTCTATGTCTCTCATACTGGGGATTGAAGCCAGGGGAATTTTACCTCTAGGCTACACTCCCAGCCTATTTTATTTTTCATTTTGAAACAGAGTCTCACTAGATTGCTGAAAGTCTCACTATGATGCTGAGGCTGTCCTTGAACCTGCAATTTTCCTGTCTCAGCTTCACAGGTACTGGGATTACAGGCATATGCCACCGTGCCTGGCTGATTTTTTCTCTGTGATGTGCCTAGCCTAGGACATTTCATGAACATGGAATCCTACATGATGTGGCCTTTTCTCTCTTTTTTTCCTTCAGCATTGTGTTTTCAAGGACCATCCATGTGGCAGCATCATACCAGCCCCTTTACCTTTTTTTTTTTTCTTTTTGGTGGTACTAGGGATGGAACCCAGGGGCATTCTACCTCTGAGCTACACCCCCAGACCTTTTTTTTTTTTTTAATTATTATTTTGAAACAGGGTCTCACTAAGTTGCAGATGGTCTAAGTAGCTGAAGCTGGCCAGGAACCTGCGACCCTCCTGTCTCAACCTCCCAAGTACTGGGATTACAAGCGTGCGCCACCACGCCCTTTACTTACTTATCTGGGTCATTTCTTGCTATCTGTCACCCCCACAGAAACCTAGGATCTATGCAGGTTGAGAATTTCAACTGCTTTTCTCAGTGATGGATGTCTGGGGCTGGTCCACGCCTAGCATACAGTAGGCACTCAATAAATGGACACTGAATGGTGCTCAAATCTATCTCTGAGGTCTAGTCCTTTAGGGGGCCATTCTCCCCCAAACCAAGGTCTCTGGCCCTTCTTCCCGCTGCCCGTCACCCCCACTTGTCCTCTCCTCCCACCTTCCGCCCCTCACCTGCAGATTTGGTTGTGCAGGAATCTCCTGTGGTTGGGCCTCCTCTTGGGGGGCCGGGTGCGCCGGGGCTGCAGGGCCCGAAGCATGTGGACGGCTGCTCCACTCACAAAGGCACACAGCTCTCTGGGGCCAGGCTCAGAGACCCCAGGGGCTGCAGGGACCCCGGGGTGCATGGCTGAGGTGCTCTGGCAGATAACTCCCACTATACTGCTAATTAGAAAGCACCCCCACCCCCACCCAAAAAAAAGATCTGTGAGGAGGGGTGGGTGGACTGGAGGGCAGGGCACTGCCGAGAGGAGCAGAGGGTCAGCCCTGGAAATTAGGATAAGGTCTCTCTCTGAGCCCTGACCGGTCCCTACCTCCTGGAGCTGCAGGTGAGGGGCTGACATAGGAAGGCAAGGGGCGGGGAGGGAAGGGGCTTCCTGTGTGCCTGTCAGGTGCCCAATTAGCACATAGTTGGACCTGGGATATAGGATGGGGGTGCGTAGGTGGGGGGACAGAGAAAAGCGCCTGGAGATAGCCAATTAAGGGGACAAAGACCTTGTTAAGGAGGCCAGGCCAGGAGCAAGTCAACCGCAGCGATTAGTGTTGAGGGCCCTTAATTGGAGTCGAGGGGAGGGGGCAGCTGGTGGGTGGGAGTGAAGAGGTACCAGGACCTCGAAGTGTGAGGCGGACATGTCACGTCAGCTCGCACACTGCCAGACTCATTCCCCTCTCCCCCCACCACACACACACACTTTTCTCTCTCTGCTCCCAGCCCAGCATCTGGGGGAAACTGAGGCCCAAGGTCTCCAGATAGCTGGAGGGACTAGCTTTTCGGGGCCCGCCAACCAAACTCTGAGGGTCACATAGTAGAGTGAGCAGGGGAGGTGGAGAGGGTAAGGTCAGGGGCAAGGAAGCCCCCAAGGCATTTTACTGAGGGTCCATAGTCCCTGATGGTGGTGGTAGAGAGGACCGGCTTCTTGGGATGAGTCCCTGCTGGGGACATCCAAGAACTCCCAGTCTCTCAGGTGGCTCCAGCCCTCTGATGGCCTCGGGGACTCTCTGCTCAACCCCCCTCACCCACTGTCCTCCTCTGCCCCTCCTACATCTGTGTCCCTCCCTGGTATCCACAAGTCTCTCCTGTCTCCTCTCTCTCTTTCTCGTGTGTGTGTGTGTGTGTGTGTGTGTGTGTGTGTGTGTGTGTGTTACTGGGGATTGAACCCAGGGACATTCTACCTCTGAGCTACATCCTCAGCTCTATTTTACTTTTTATCTTGAAACAGTATCTACCTAACTTGCTGAGGATCTTGCTAAGTTTCTGAAGCTGGCCTTGAACCTGCCTTCCTCCTGTCTCAGCCTCCCAAGTACTGGGATTACAGGTGTGTGCCACTATGCCTGGCCCTCTTGACCCACTCTCCCACCATGTGTGTCTTCCACTCTCTCACCATTTGTGACTTTTTTTTTCTTTTGGTAGTGGGGACTATGCCCCAGGGCATTCTATCTCACAGCTACACTCCCAGCAATCTTTATTTTATTTTTCTATTTTGAAACAAGATCTTGCTAATTTGCTGAGGCTTGCTTCAAATCTGCAATCCTCTTGTCTCAGTCTCCCAAGTACTGGGCTCTGATTATACTGTGAGCAGCTGTTTCCAGTCTCTCTCTGTCTCTCCTCTTTCTGTGTTTGTCTCTTAGGCTCTGAGTTCTCCTCTTGGTCTGTGTCTCATCTCTCTTGTGGCAGAGGGGTGAAGGCCCAGGGTTACTCAACAAGTGGACCCCCAGGTCTCTGGAGGATTGGAGGGCAGGCCAGAAGCCTTCACTGCTTTGACTGGGGCATGACCTTTTCCAGCCCAGCTCCAGGAGTTGACCTGTATTCCCCACCCCCAGCAGCCAAGAGCAACATCTGCTATCTAGCTCTGTTGCAATCACCAGGCAGCAAGAACACACAAGAAGCTGGGCGTGGTGGCGCAGGCTTGTAATCCCAGCATTTGGGAGGCTGAGACCGGAGGATCCGGGTTCACGGCCAGCCTCAGCTACCTAGTGAGGCACTCCGCAACTTAGTGAGACCCTGTTTCAAACTAAAGAGTAAAAAATAGGGCTGGGGGTGTAGCTCAGAGGTAGAATGCCCTGAGTTCCATCCCCAGTACCGCAAAAAAAATAAAAAAAAAAAACAAAAACCCAAAACCACACAAGAGGTGGCCACCTGGGGGAGTCTGGCCTGGAGATGATCCACCAGAGGGCGCCAACTCCTCAGCTTGTGCTGAGAGCTCCTACTCAAGATTCCAGGCCCTGTCAGGTAAGGTGGCTGCGGACCTGTAACCCCAGCACTTGGGAGGCTGAGACAGGAGGATCACAGGTTCAAGCCCAGCCTCAGTAAGTTATTGAGACCCTGTTTCACACAAAAACTAAAATAGGTCTGGGCAGTGTGTAGCTCGGAGCTAGATTCAAACCCCAATACTGAAAAAACAAACACAAAAAATTCCAAAAGCAAACCCAACCAAAACAACAAAAACCCCACAAAAATAAAAAGCCCCAACCATATCTATAATATGGTTGGTAACATCATATAGACCTCGCCCACCTGAATACAGATATATATATATATATTGTTTCCAGGCCCACACTTTTGGCCCCTTCTCCTGTCACCAAAGAGACTCAGCCAGAACTGGGGTCTGGATCTATCAATGTTTGTCAAGGACCCGCACTTCCAGGTGCTGGCCAGGTATTGGCTAGTCTCCTTTGCTCTATGCCAGCCCTTCCAATGGTGTGTGTAGCAGGGGATTTAGTTATTCAACAAACATGCATTGAATACCTACTGTGTACAGAGACTGAGATGCAGGTGTGTGACCTATAATAGGACCTAGGAGGGAGATGCTCAGAAACAAGCAAATGAGAAAATACCCGCTGGGATGCATCATGAGGGCAGCAAGACCAGACAGCAAGATGCAGCTGGGCAGAGTTTATTTCTTTGCACCTGTGGAATCCACGGAGTCCCACATCTTCAAGGTCAGCAGGAGAATCTGATGCTTTTCACCTCTGACCTGTGGACCCAGTCTTCAAGGGCCCAACTGGTTACATCAGGTCCACCCAGGGTGATCCATCTTCAGGGTTCTCCAGAGACATAGGATCAGTATGATCTAGTATTTGTCAATCTACTAATCAATTAATCTAGATAGATATGAATAGAGAGATATGTCGATGTAGATACATCTCTCAGCCAGGCGTGGTGGCACATGCCTGTAATCCCAGTACTTGGGAGGCTGAGACAGGAGAACAGGTTTGAGACCAGCCTCAGCAGCTTAGCAAGACCCTGTTTCAAAATAAAAAATAAAATTGGACTGGAGGTATAGCTCAGAGGTAGAATGCATCGTGTTCCCCTTTGATGAACTCAAAGTCAATTGAATAAGAGCTCCAATTGCTCCTGGCCAGACCGTTCTGCTTTTGTTACACTACAGCCTGTCCCAGGAGAGTGATGTCATATCATAGCCTCACCCACCTGAAGCAAGGGGGCCTATACCAGGGTGTGGGTCAATGGGAAAAATGGTTGGCACTGTTCCTGAGGGGATTTCTCATGCATTTGTCCCAGTCCACTTGTGTGTGTGTGTGTGTGTGTGTGTGTGTGTGTGTGTGTGTGTGTGTGTGTGTTACAGGGGATTGAACCCAGAGGCATCTACCTCTGAGCTACATCCTCAGCCCTATTGAATCCAGGGGCATTCTACATCTGAGCCACATCCCCAGTCCTATTTTATTTTTATTTTGAAACAGGAGCTCACTAAGTTGCAGAGGGCCTCACTAAGTTGCTGAGGTTGGTCATGAACCAGCAAGCCTCCTGTCTCAACCTCTCAATTACTGGGATTATGAATGTGCACCTCCATGCCCTATTTTATTTTATTATGGTACTAGGGATTGAAACTAGGGACATTCTACCTCTGAGCTATTGTATTTCTTTATTTTTGAAACAGGGTCTCACTAAGTTGTGGAGAGCCTCACTAATTTTCTGAGGCTGGCTTTGAACCTGTGATCCTCCTGTCTTAGCTTCCCAAGTACTGGGATTACAGGCAGGCACCCCCACACCTGGTTCTTTTTTTTCTTTTTTTCAGTACTGGAGATTGAACCCAGGGGCATTCTACCTCCGAGCTATACCCTCAGCCCTATTTTTTACTTTTTTTTTTTTTTTTTTTTTTTTTTGCGGTACTGGGGATTGAACTCAGGGGCATTCTACCTCCGAGCTGCACCCCCAGCCCTATTTTTTATTCTTTATTTTGAAACCGGGTCTCACTAAGTTGCGGAATGCCTCACTAGGTAGCTGAGGCTGGCCACGAACCCGGATCCTCCGGTCTCAGCCTCCGGAATGCTGGGATTACAAGCGTGCGCCACCACGCCCGGCTAAAAGGTTTTTTTGTTTGTTTGTTTGTTTTTTTGCGGTACTAGGGATTGAACTCAGGGTCATTCTACCTCTGAGTTATACCCCAGCCCTATTTTTTATTCTTTATTTTGAAACAGGGTCTCACTAAGTTGCGGAGGGCCTCACTAGGTAGCTGAGGCTGGCTGCGAATCCAGATCCTCCGGTCTCAGCCTCCCAAATGCTGGGATTACAAGCGTGCACCACCACGCCTGGCGCCTCGTTCTTGTTTTTTATTTTGAAACAAGTTCTCACTAAGTTGCAGAGGGTCTTGCTAAGTTACTGAGGCTGGCCACAAACCTGTGATTCTCCTATCTCAGCCTCCCAAATACTGGGATTACAGGTGTTTGCCACCACACTCGACTCCCAGTCCACTTTTTTATAGTATTTGAAACAGGAGCCCGTTTTCTCCATACAAGACCTGGGTGAAACCCTAGTTGGGGGAACTGCAGTCTGGGGTGCAGGCATTCCCAGGCCTGGAATGGGCACCACTGATGATTTCATGTGTTTTTTTCTTTTTTGGTGGTGGTACTGGGGATTGAACCCAGGGGCATTCTACCACCAAGCTACAACTTCATCCTTTTTTCAGGTTTTTTGTTTGTTTGTTTGTTTGTTTGTTTGTACTGGAGATTGAACCTTGGGGCATTCTACCTCTGAGCTCTACCCCCACCAGCACTATTTTATTTTTATTTTTGAAACAGTCTCACTAGGTTGATGAGAGTCTCATTACTTGCTGAGGTTGTCCTTAAGCAATCTTCCTGTTTCAGCCTCCCAAGTACTGGGATTACAGGTGTGTGCCACCATGCCCAACTTCATTTAGTCTTATCCTTTAGTTTATTATCTTCAATTCCTGGATTCTCAGTTTCAATATGAAAGACATGACATTGTCCCTTGTAGGACTAACAAAATATTCTACACTCAAGGATTCAAAGACAGGTCAAGCACAGAGCTGATATGGGTGGGGCAGGGTAAAACCCCACCTCTCTTTTGTG
This sequence comes from Graphiurus murinus, assembly GCA_004027655.1. Taxonomy (NCBI): domain Eukaryota; kingdom Metazoa; phylum Chordata; class Mammalia; order Rodentia; family Gliridae; genus Graphiurus; species Graphiurus murinus. The sequence continues at coordinate 7,254 of PVLC010034355.1, forward strand.
TTCCAAGACCCTACCTTGGCATGGAGAGAGCTGGAAATAGGCTGGCCTTTCATCCCATCATTTGCCTCTAGGGGCTGTTCCATGTTTTGGGGGACAAACCTGTTGCATATGCATGACCCCCCTCCCCTTTTTTTCCTTTGGTACTGGGAATTGAACCCATGAACATTCTATTTCCATGCTCCACGCTCAGCACTATTTTCTATTTTGAAACAAGCTCTTGCTAAATTGCTGAGGCTGGCCTTGAATCTGTGATCCTCCTATCTCAGCCTCTCAAGTACTGGAATGGCAGTTTCCTTTTTGATAGGTGTCCTAAGAGCTAAAATGAAAAGCATGTACAGGCTCAGCTGGATGTCAAGGATTTTGCTCACAGGAATGCATTGCAGAGATCCCTGAGACCTTGCAGGGATGTACTGCACCCATCCCAAAGATCCTGCAGGGCAAGGGAGGGTCCAAATCAGCTCAGTCCCCAGCTCCAGCCTGCCCAGGGGACCTTGGAAACTGAGAGGCCATAAAAATTCAGTCGAGCCTGGTGGGGTGATGCAGATTTGTATTTCCAGTATTTGGGAGGCTGAGGCAGGAGGATAGTAGGTTCAAGGACAGTCTCAGCAAGTAGTGAGACTCATCAATCTAATGAGACCCTGTTTCAAAAATAAAAATAGGGAGCTGGGCGTGGTGGCACACACTTGTAATCCCAGTACTTGGGAGGCTGATACAGAAGGATCGAAGCTTTGCATCCAGCCTCAGCTGCTTAGTGAGGCCCTCCACAACTTAGTCAGACCCTGTTCCAAAATAAAAGAATAAAATAGGGCTGGGGGTGTAGCTCAGAGGTAGAATGCCCCTGGGTTCAATCTCTAGTACCATTAAAAAAAAAATAAGTAAAATAAAATAGGGCTAGGAGTATAGCTCAGAAGTAGAACACCCCTGGTCCAATCCCCAATTAAACAAACAAACAGTAACTTAAAAAAAGGGCTAGGAGTGTAGCTCAGAAGATTCTAGTCCCTGGATTCCATCCCCAGCAACACACACACACACACACACACACACACACACACACACACACACACAAAAGTTACAGTACTGTCTGCTTCTGATCAGGCCTCTAGCTGATACTTAGGTGGCAAAGTCAGAACAGATCTCTGTTCTCATGGGCATAAAATTTCTTGGAGTATGTGCCAAGGGACTTCCCCTAGTATGGGGTCTTTCCATCAGGAGATGACAGGAATGGGAGGGCCTGCTGGGCAAGGGCAGAAAATGGTTGGTAGGTACAGGGGGGATTGCCTTGGGGTGAAACTAAATTCCAGTACTTGCCACAATTTGCCAAATCAAATAATTGAGCCAAGCCGCTGGGAAGAAAAAGAAATTTTATTGATTTGCTAGTAAATCAGAGAAACCAGTAAACTTAAACATTTGAACCCTGGATTCTCCCCAAAGAAGTCAAGTCCCTTCTAAGAATTAGCTCTTTAGGGTCACACAGGTGTGCTTATCAGAAAAAACACAATTTGATCTGGCAGTGACGGCGCACTTTTATAATCCCAGTACTTGGGAGGCTGAGACAGGATGATCACAGTTTCAAAGTCAGTCTCAGGAACTTAGTGAGACCCTGTTTTAAAATAAAGAATTAAAAATAGGGCTGGGAGTGTAGCTCAGAGCTAGAATGCCCCTGGGTTCCATCCCTAGTACTGAAAAAAAAAAAATTCATATCTAGAGGTGTGTGTGTGTGTGTGTGTGTGTGTGTGTGTAGGTTTACAGGGGATTGAACCTAGGAGTGTTTTACCGCTGAACTACACATCCCCAGCGCTATATTTTTTGAAAGAGTCTTGTTAAGTTGCTGACAGCCTCACTAAGTTGGGGTTGGCCCAGAACTTGCGATCCTCCTGTCTCAGGCTCCAAAGTAACTAGGATCACAGGCATGAACCACCACGCTAGGCTGAATGATTCTTTTTCAGACCCACAGGTGCCAAGTCTTCATCCCCTTGGTTAGTAAACTGATATGAGTTAGCTGCCAGGGCAGAAGTAGGTCCCAATTACAGGGGTAAGTGGCTCTCAACCAGCGGTCATCTAGCAATGTCAGCAGGCAGTGGGGCTGTGTGTTTGCTGTCCAGGGGTAGAGACCCTAGCTCCTCCCCACAGCAGGAATGACCCTAGCCACTATCACGAGTGCCCTGGCTAAGAAACCCCGCGTCAGGATGAGCCTCAGAAAAGCCAGAGCGGCCCAAACGCAGAGGCCCGGAGGATGGAGCTGGAAAGAACGGGAAAACTCTGGGCATTCTAGGATTCCACCAGGGCCTGGGCGCGCCATGAGCTGGGGTCGGAGCCAAAGCTTGGCCTCGACTTCCCTGCGGGGACGTTTACACCCGCAGCGGACGGGCCGGCTCTGAAGCGCGCCGCTGGGAGGCAACCAAGGAGCAGCCTTCGGCCCCGGGTAGGCTCGTAGGACCCAGGGCGCCGAGGTCGCGCTCAGGGGGCGGGGTCAGTGGCGCGGCGCGGCGCGTCATGACGCACGACGTGACGTCGGGGTTTGTGTGAGCGAGAGGCTGCCGATAAAGGTTGGGTGCCTCGCGCCGGGGGCCGTCGGGAGGGAGCGCGCCCCCGCCCCTCCCGGGCCCCCGCTGCTGCGGCGCGGTGCAGGACCCCCCTTCCCGTCGGCCCCCGCGGGGAGCTCCTAGGGCTCCCGCCTCGTCCCCCCGACCGGGGCCGCAGGTGAGAGACCGGAGGGTGGGGGGAGGGGCTAGAGGGCGGAGTCGTTTGGAAAACGGCAAGCGTGAAACCGGAAGGGGCGCCTTAAAGGGCAGGACTCCCTTTTCACCGCCGACTTTTGTCCTGTGAGCCGGCCCCGCCCTCTTAAAGGGCAAGGGACTGAGTTTCGAGGGCCGGGTGGGCTTTGCGTTTTACAGATTCCCGCCCCTCCCCCTGCTTTCTTAAAAGGGATTGTATCATTAAATCCAGTGACAGTATTTCAGCCATTGGAGGCAAACCTCCAGAATTCTGGCTGTTTTAAAGCGATCCCTAGTTTAACTGAACGAGGGTGGAGAGGTATGTAGCTGTAGAACCCTCTTAAAGGGGAAGTCCAGCCTGCTAGGAGGGTGTGGTTCGGCCTTTTAAAGGAGCCGCTGTTTGCTAAGATGAATCCCTGCGTTTCCAGAGCTCTGGACATCTTGAGTTTGAGAGGCAGTGATCGGCTTCTCAAAAGCACGTGCAAGTCGAGCGTGGTGACGAACGCCTGTAATCCCAGTACTTGGGTGGTTGAGACTCGCGGCCAGCCTCATCAATTTACTGAGGCCCTCCGCAACTTAGTGAGATCCTATTTCAAAATAAGAAATAGGGCTGCGGGTGTAGCCCAGAGGTAGAATGCCCTTGAGTTCAACCCCCAGTACCAGAAAAGAAAGAAAGAAAAAAAAAGCTCGTGCAGTGTCTTGGAACCGTTAGTCTCTTAGGAGGACATGATTACAGTTTATAGTGGATTTCCATCTGTGTGTGTGTGTGTGTGTGTGTGTGTGTGTGTGTGTGTGTGTTAGTTACTGGGGATTGAACCAAGGGCATTCTACCTCCAAGCTACACCCCAGCCTTCTTTTCTTTCTTTCTTTCTTTTTTTCTCTCTCTTTTTCTTTTCTTTTGTGTGTATGGTTCTGGGGATTGAACCCAGGGGAGCATTCAACCTCTGATCTACACTCCCAGCCCTATTTTATTTTTGAAATAGGGTCTCACTAGGTTGTGAAGGCCCTCACGAGGTTGCTGAGGCTGGCTGCAAACCTGCGATCCTCCCGCCTCAGCCTCTGGGATTACAGTTGTGCCCCACCACACCTGATTTTATTTATTATTTGGAAATAGGGTCTCATTAAGTTTCGGGGGGCCTTGCTAAATTGCTTAAGCTGGCAGAGAATCTGTGATCCTTCAGTCTCAGCTTCCTGAATACTGGGATTATAAGTGTGAACCATCACACCCTGCCAACTTATTTGGTAACAGGGTCTTGCTAGGTTGATGAGAGTCTCACTACTTGCTGAGGCTGTCTTTCAACCTATGATCCTCCTGTCTCAGCCTCCCAAATAATGGCCTTACAGGTGTGGGCTACCATGCCCAGCTTTTATTTATTTATATTTTTGAAAGGCTGAGGCTATCCTTGAACCTTTGATCCTCCTGTCTCAGCCTTCCAAGTACTGGGATTACAAGTGCGGGCCACCATGCCCGGCTTTAACTTCAATCTATATCTATCTATCTATCTATCTATCTATCTATCTATCTATCTAATCTACCTAATCTACCTATCTATCTATCTAATCTCTACATACTAGGAATTGAACCCAGGGGCATTCTACCTCTGAGCTATACCTCCAGCCCCCCCCCCCTTTGTGGTACTGGGGATTGAACTCAGGGGCATTCTACCTCTGAGCTACACCCACAGTACTATTTTTTATTCTTTATTTTGAAACAGGGTCTCACGAGGTTGCGGAGGGCCTCACTAAGTAGCTGAGGTTGGCCACAAACCCAGATCTTCCTGTTTTAGCCTCCTAGGTAATGGGATTACAAGTGTGTGCCACCATGCCTGGCTTCCTGACCTCAGGGGCATTCTACTTCTGAGCTACACCACCAGCCCTATTTTTTATTCTTTATTTTTTGAAACAGTTGCGGAATGCCTCACTAGGTAGCTGAGGCTGGTTGTGAACCCGGATCCTCCAGTCTCAGCCTCCCAAATGCTGGCTGGCTTCCATTTTTTATTCTTTATTTTGAAACAGGGTCTCAACTAAGTGGCAGAGGGCCTCACTAAATAGCTGAGGCTGGCTGCGAACTCGGATCCTCCAGTCTCAGACTCCCAAGTACTGGGATTACAAGCATGCACCACCATGCCCAGCTTACTCCCATCTTTTTTAAAGGAAGTTTTTATAACCTGTCCAAAGGGGATGCCTCACTATGCTTACTGAGCACACACTTTGCCAAGCATTAATGTAGGCACTGGGACAACAAGACAAATGTCCCATGTTTATGGCAGAAAAAAAAGCAAGAAGCGTATGTATGATATAGTGGTGGTTAGCAATGGGGGGACGATACTGCCCTCTGGGGGAGACCTTGAAGCAAAGACTCCAGGTACAGGAGTGAACTCTGCAAACAGTGTAGAGGCAGGCTTAACAGGCAAGGGTCAGTTTAAAAACGTTTTGGTTGTCACAATTGCAGAGGTCCGGTGGGGTCAAATCCAGAGACACTGCTGAACACTCAGCAATGTATGGGTACCCCACTTTGACAAAGAATGATCCAAAGCTGGATGTGGTGCTGCATACTTGTAATCCCAGTACTTGGAAGACAGAGACAGGAGTATTACAGGTTTGCAGGATCAAAGCCAGCCTCAGCAAATTAGTGAGGCCCTCTGCAATTTAATGAGACCCTGTTTCCAAATAAAAAATTAAATAGGGTTGGGGGTGTTACTCAGGGGTAGACTGCCCCTGGGTTCAACCCCCAGTATCCCTCTAAAAAAAGAATGGTGCAAGCCAGGCGTGGTGGCGCATGCTTATAATTCCAGTACTTGGGAGGCTGAGACAGGAGGATCCAGGTTTGTGACCAGCCTCAGCTACTTAGTGAGGCTTTCTACAACTTAATGAGACCCTGTTTCAAAAGAATGAATTTAAAAAAAAAAAAAAGGACTGAGCCGGGCGTGGTGGCGCACACTTGTAATCCCAGTACTTGGGAGGCTGAGACTGGGGGATCCCCGTTGGCGGCCAGCCTTGGCTACTTAGTGAGGCCCTCTGCAACTTAGTGAGACCCGTTTCAAAATAAAAAAAAAAATAAGCTGGGCATGGTGGCACACGCTTGTAATCCCAGCATTTGGGAGGCTGAGACCAGAGGATCCGGGTTTGAGGCCAGCCTCAGCTACCTAGTGAGGCACTCCGCAACTTAGTGAGATCCTGTTTCAAAATAAAGAATAAAAAATAGGTCTGGGGATATAGCTTGGAGGTAGAATGCCTCTAAGTTCAATCCCCAGTATTGCAAAGTAAATAAATAAATAAAAATAGGGCCGGGCGTGGTGGCGCACGCTTGTAATCCCAGCATTTGGGAGGCTGAGACTGGAGGATCCGGGTTCGCGGCCAGCCTCAGCTACCTAGTGAGGCAGGCCACAACTTAGTGAGACCCGGTTTCAAAATAAAGAATAAAAAAAAGTAGGGCTGGGGGTATAGCTCGGAGGTAGAATGCCCCAGAGTTCAATCCCCAGTACCACAAAAAAAAAATAAAAATAAAAATAGGACTGGGGGTATAGCTCAGAGGTAGAATGCCCCTGGTTTCTGCTGGGCGTGGTAGCGCACGCTTGTAATCCCAGAATTTGGGAGGCTGAGACCGGAGGATCCGGATTTGCAGCCAGCCTCAGTTACCTAGTGAGGTACTCGGCAACTTAGACCCTGTTTCAAAATAAAGAATAAAAAATAGGGCTGGGGGTATAACTCAGAGGTAGAATGCCCCGGAGTTCAATCCCCAGTACCACAAACAAACAAACAAACAAAAAGAATGGTGCAGTTTCAGTTCTCTGTACTGCTGAGGTTGAGAAATGTTGGCTCTGAAGTACTGAGAAAGGAATAAACGCACCAGGGCGTGGTGGTGCATGCCTGTAATCCAGTAGTTGGGAAGCTGAAACAGGATCTCAGATTCAAGGCTAGCAGCTTTTTGGTGAGATGTAGAGTGTCCCCTGGGTATAATCCCCAGTACTGGGGGGGGGGGGTTAATAAGAGTTATGAAGGAAAAAATGATTCAGGGGAAGAGAATGGAGAGTGTTGGAAGGGACTGCAGATTTTTTTTTTTCTGTACTGGGGATTGAACCCAGGGGCATTCTATCTCCGAACTACACCTCCCAACCCCTTTTTAAAAAATTTAAAACAGGGTCTCACTAAGTTGCCAAGGCTGGCAACCTTTGTGTTTTTTTTGTTTTGTTTTGTTTTCGGTACTAGGGATTGAACTCAGGGGCATTCTACCTCCGAGCTATATCCCCAACCCTATTTTTTTATTCTTTATTTTGAAACCGGGTCTCACTAAGTTGTGGCCTGCCTCACTAGGTAGCTGAGGCTGGCCAAGAACCCAGATCCTCCGGTCTCATCCTCCCGAATGCTGGGATTACAAGTGTGTGCCACCACGCCTGGCGGCTTCAAACCTTTGATCCCCCTGTCTCAGCCTCCGTAGTACTGGTATAACAGGTGTGCACCACCACACGTGGCAAGGATTGCATGGCAAGGATTGCAGATTTTGTGTGTGTGTGTCGTACTGGAGATTGAACCCAGGGCATTTTACTTCCAAACTACACTCCAGCCCTTTTTTATTTTTTGTGGTACTGGGGATTGAACCCAGGGACATTCTACCTCTAAGCTACACCCTCAGCGCTATTTTTTATTTTGTTAATTTTTTTTTTTTTTTCCAGAACTGGGAATTGAACCCAGGGGCATTCTAGCTCTGAGCTACACACCCAGCCCTATTTTTTATTCTTTATCTTGAAACATGGTCTTACTAAGTTGTGGAGGGCCTTACTAAGTTGCTGAGGCTGGCCACAAACCTGTGATCCTCCTGTCTCAGCCTACCAAGTACTGGGATTACAGGAATAAGCCACCATGCCCAGCTCTTATTCTTTATTTTGAAACAGGGTCTCACTAAATTGTGGAGGGCCTCACTAAATAGCTGAGGCTGGCCTTGAACCTTTGATCCTCCTGTCTCAATCTCCCGAGTACTGGGATTATAGGCCTGTGCTGCCACACCAGGCTAGGATTGTAGATTTAAACAGAGTAATTGGAGAAGGTATCATCACTGAGGGGACTAAAGTGAAGACTGGGAAGTAAGGGAGCTGAGCTGTGGGCGTTGGAGGGAAGGAGTACTAGGGAGGGGCCAGGAGATGGGAGCTACCTTGCCAGGTTGGGAGGCTAGAATGATGTGGTGGACAGGAGGCCAGCAGGAGAACAAGCCAGGGAGGGAAGAGGCCACAGATGTGGAAAGTCACTGGGCTCTTCTCTGGGATTTGTTTTCTGCTCCAATATGGGATCTGCATGCAGAAGGGTTTGTTTTTTGTTTTGTACCGGGGATTGAACTCAGGGGCATTCTACCTTCAAGCTACACACCCCTAGCCCAATTTTATTTTTATTTTGAAACAGTCTCCCTAGGTTAATGAGAGTCTCACTACTTGCTAAGGCTGTCCCCAAATCTGTGATCCTCTTGTCTCAGCCTCCCAAGTACTGAGATTATAAGCCTGTGCCACCATGTCCGGCTCTGCAGGAGGTTTTTGAGCAGAGGAATGAAATGCCCTGTCTTTTCTGTGGAGAGGTTCCTTTAGCTGGTGTGTTGGGAATGAACTGGGGGTAGGAAGGGCAAGGGAGGAAATATGTAGGTCTGTTGGGAGGATGTTGCAGCTGCCCAGGAGAGAAATGATGATGCTTGTTAAAGTGGCAGATGCTGAATCTATTCCCATGGGACAGAGGAATCTGCTGACAGATTGATTATACAGAAAGAGAGAGGAAGTAAAGAGAACTAATAAGGCTTTTTCTTTCTTTCTTTTTTTTTTCTTGCAGTACTGGGGATTGAACCCAGGGGCATTCTACCTCCGAGTTACACCCCCAGCCTTATTTTATTTTTTTATTTTGAAACAGGGTCTCACTAAGTTGCAGAGGGCCTCACTAGGTAGCTGAGGCTGGCCGAGAACCTGTGATCCTCCTATTTCAGCCTCCCAAGTACTGGAATTACAAGCGTGCGCCACCACGCCCAGCAACTAAGGTGTTTTGTCTAGAGAATAGGGCTCCTGCTTTCAGAGGAGACTATGGGTTGAGTAGGGTTTTTAACATTTGTTTGGGGTGCAGGAGCTAAAAACTAGATTCTGTTTTGATCATGTTAAATTCGAGGTGTCTATTAGCTGTCCAAATGGCACAATATAGCTAAGGCACGATGGTGCATACCTATAATCCCCACTACTTTGAAGGCTGAGGCAAGAGGATCTCAAGTTTGAGGCCAGTCTGGGGAACTCATTAAGACTCCATCTCAAAAGTAAAATAAGGACTAGGGTGTAACACAGTGGCACAGCACTTGTCTGGTATGTGGGAGGCCCTGGATGGCACAGTCCAGCAGGGGTTGTGGAGCAGAGGAGTCTCAGGCAGAGCTCTCATTTGGAGTCATCTGTTTATAAAGTTGTCAGGGGGGATTAGGGATTCCAGAAAGAAAAGGTAGAAGTCAGAGGGACAAGAAGGAACCAGACTGGGGACTAAGATGGTGCCAGGTAGAGGAGGAGAGCAAGGTATCCTGGAAGCCAGGGGAGGTGGCTTGAGGAAAGAGTGAGTAACAGAGCCATTGAAGATGGAGCACCAGCAGGGAGGACTTGACTGCTCCTTGGGGGCGGGGTGGGGGAGTCTGTGACTGGAGAGGCATGTCGTGGGAAAAGCAGGCTGAGGCTTTTGAGCTGCTCTGCTGTAAAGGGGTGGAGAGCAGCAAGGCCATAGCTAGAGGGGGAAATGGGGAGAGGTAAAAGTTTTTTTCAGAAGATGGAGACAAGCCAGGCGTGGTGGCGCACACTGGGGGCTTGTAATCCCAGCATTCGGGAGGCTGAGACGGAGGATCCGGGTTCGCGGCCAGCCTCAGCTACCTAGTGAGGCACTCTGCAACTTAGTGAGACTCGGTTTCAAAATAAAGAATAAAAAATAGGGCTGGGGGTGTAGCTTGGAGGTAGAATGCCCCTGAGTTCAATCCCCAGTACCACAAAAAA
>PVLC010034356.1:0-16957 GCA_004027655.1 Graphiurus murinus
AAAAAAAAAAAAAAAAAAAAAAAAAAAAAAAAGAACCTCAACAGAGAGCCTACAGAGTGGGAGAAGATTTTTGCCAGTTACTCTTTGGATAGAGGTCTAATATCTAGGACATACAAAGAACTCAAGAAACTCACAGCTAAGAAAGCAAATAACCCAATCAAAAATGGGCAAAGGATCTAAATAGACACTTCACAAAAGAAGAAACACAAATGGCCAATAAATGTATGAGGAAATGTTCCACATCATTGGCAATCAGAGAGATGCAAATCAAAACTCCCTTGAGATTTCACCTAACTCCAATCAGAATGGCAACTATCAAGAACACAAACAACAACAAATGCTGGCGAGGGTGTGGAGAAGTGGGAACCCTAATACATTGCTGGTGGAATTGCAAATTAGTGCAACCACTTTGGAAAACAGTATAGAGGATCCTCAGATGAATGGGAATGAACCTACCATATGATCCAGCAATACCACTTCTGAGTATCTACCCAAAAGAATGGAAAACAAACTATCAGACTAATGCATGTGTATCTATGTTTATAGCTGCACAATTCACAATTGCCAAACTATGGAAGCAGCCAGGATGTCCACCAACAGATGAATGGATTCCAAAACTCTGGGATATGTACACAATGGAATTTTACTCAGCCATAAAGAAGAACAAAATCATGTTATTTGCAGGGAAATGGATGCAACTGGAAAACATTATGTTAAATGAGATTAGTCAGTCACAAAGAGTAAAAAAAAAACATGTTCTCCGTAATATGCAGATACTAGGGAGAATATGGGGCATAAGAGGAACTCCAGATGAAAAAGGAGAAACCCTAGATAAACAAAGAAGTTGACTTAAGGGGATGAAGGCGGGGAGGGGGGACACCCTAATGCATATGATGTATTTACACAATTATATCAAGGTCACTCACTAAACTGAACTTGAGAGGGAGGGAGGGCAAGGGAGAGGAGTGGGAATTTGGGGAAGGGGTCAAATGAGAAATGTGTGCACATATGTCATTATCAATTTGTACCTAACAAAGATGTATGCTTACAATGCACGAATTATTTCAATAAAAAAAGAAATGATGTCCACGTTTCCTATTTGAAATACTAATATGCATAAGTTAAAACTTTTCATGGGAAGATAACCATAGTATTTATGTAGTAATGAGGCATCTACAGAGGATAATGGAGAAGTAAAATATATTTTCTTTTTGGAAAGGTTTTTTAGTGAAGGGTGGGGAAGGGAATCAATAGCAGGGTGTGGTGGCACATACCTGTAATCTCAGCTACTCTGAAGGCTGAGGCAGGAGGATCACAATTTTGAGGGCAGCCTGGGCAACTTAGTGAGACCCTGTCTTAAAATAAAAAAATAGAATAGGGCTGGGGAATGTAGCTCAGTGGTAGATGGGCTCAATCCCTAGTACCACAATAAAAAAGACAAGTTGACATATAACAACAGCTGAATTTCTTCCCTGTTTTTCCTCAACACTGCAGCTATATACTAAGGTAGGTACACAAACACATTTATTATAACATGGGAGATTCTCTAGGAAAGAATGAGGCAGATACAGTAAATGAATAAAACTATGGTAAATGCATATAGTGGAATATTATTCAACCATAAAATGGAAATCTTACCATTGTGACAATATGGATAGACCTGGAAGATTTGATAAGTCACTCACAGAAGGACAAATTTTTCACAATTCCTCTTCTATAATAGTGAAAGGTATGTGTCTTAATCCGTTTTCTGTTTTTATAAAAATAAATTTTGGAAATTGGGACAAGTATAAAAAATAGAAATTTATTTGGCTCATGGTCTGGTGGCTGGGAAGTCTAATAGCATGTTACCAGCATCTTCTTGGAATCTTGTGAAGGCTTTAATGTTGCATCATCACATGAAGGATAACATCACATGGCAAGACAGAGCAAGTGCACTACAATGGGTGCCTCTTCCTCTTCTCACAAAGCCAGTAATGTCATTATGGGATCGCACCCTCATGACCTCATCTAATACTACTAATCTCCCAAGGGCCCTAACTCTTAAGAAGCATTAACATATGAATTTGGGAATTAAGTTTCTTATGGTTGAGTTGGGATTGCCAACTCAGTGGTAGAGCAATTGACTAGAACATAGGAGGCTCTGAGCTCTATCTCTAGCATTGCTAAAAAATAATTTATTGGGAATGTAAAATAGTACAGTCACTATGGAAGATATTGTGGAGGTTCCTCAAAAATCTAAAAATAGAACTATCATATGATTCAGCAATCCCACTCCTGGGTATATGTCCAAAGACAAAGAAATCAGTATATTGAAAAGACATCTGCATTCCCATGATTATTGCAGCATTGTTCACAATATCCAATATAGAGAATCAGTCTAGATATCCAACAACAGAGAAATGGATAATGAAAAATATGATGTAAGTCAGGTGTGGTGGCTCATGCCTGAAATTCCAGTACTTGGAAGGCTGAGGCAGAAGGATTTCAGGTTCAAAGCCAGACTCAACAAATTTAGCAAGACCCTGTTTCAAAATGAAAAAACAAAAAGTGCTGGGGGTATATCTCAGAAGTAGAATGCTCCTGGGTTCAATCCCCAGTACATACACACACACACACACACACATATATATATATACAATAGAGCATTATTCAGCCATAAAGAAGTATGAAATACTGTCATTTGCAGGGGAATGTATGGAACTGAGAGACATCATTCTAAGTGAAATAAGACAGACACAGAGAGCTAATTATCACATGCTGTCTCTCATCTGTGCGAACTATAAAAAAAAAAAGCATGACCTGAAAGTAAATGAGGAATTACCAGGGACTGGGAAGGGTACTCCAATGGAGAAGAGGAGAGAGGGTAGAAGAAGGATAGATGGACATGATCAGTGCATGATACATACATGTATGGAAATATCTCTATGAATCCCATTAATTTGTACTATTACTATATGTAAATAATTATAATTAAAATTAAAATCAATTAAATAAAATGTATGCATTCAGATTGATATTCCTGATTGAATTTTTATTACAGAAATTTTAACTCCATTAACTTTAATTTTTATTTTATTTTATTTATTTTTTATTTTTTTGCTGTACTGGGGATTGAACCCAGGGGCATTCTACCTCCGAGTTACACCCCCAGCCCTATTTTTTATTCTTTATTTTGAAACAGGGTCTCACTAAGTTTCGGAGTGCCTCATGAGGTAGCTGAGGCTGGCTGCAAACTCAGATCCTCCGGTCTCAGCCTCCCAAATGCTGGAATTATAAGTGTGCGCCACCACTCCTGGCTTAACTTTAGTTTTGATCTGTATGTTTTTACACTGAAAATCTTAATTCATAGTAACAACATGAATGCTTGCTTACTTGCTGTATGCTACTTATCTTATGTTATAAATAAAAGATTTCAAAATAATAGTAGCAATGTTACTACTAACAATAGAACCACTGAATTTGTATATTTGAAGATAGCTAGAAGAAAGAATACTGAATGTTTCACCAGAAATAAATATTTGAGATGATGGATATACTAATTACTATGATTTGATCATTATACAGCATATATATATATATATATATATATATATATATATATATATATATAAACCTCACATTGTACCTCATAAATTTGAATCAATATTATGTATTAATTGAAAAAGAAAATACAAATAAATGACTTTTGGAGTGTGTGTGTGTGTGTGTGTGTGTGTGTGTGTGTGTGTGTGTGTGTGTGACTGGGGATTAAACCCAGGGGCATTCTAATTCTGAGCTACACCCCTAGCCTTATTTCATTTTGAAACAGGGTCTTGCTAAATTGCTGAGACTGGCCTTGAGCCTGTGATCCGCCTGTCTCAGCCTCCCAAGTACTGGGATTACTGGTATGTGCCACCATGCCCAGCTTCCTGTTCAGTGTTATTAACAAACACACAAGTTGATGAGGGTCTCACTAAGTTTTGGAGGCTGGTGGTGAACCTGTGATCCTCCTGTCTCAGCCTCCCAAGTACTGGGATTACAAACACATACCACCACACCTGGCTTCAGATCCTTAACTTTAATAGGTATTTTCCCTAAAACTCCTCTGTATATAAATATCCATGGTGGAGGCAGCAAGCCATTTTCTCCACCAGCCTTCTTGTTAAATCTCACCCTCCTTGACTCTCCCTGGGGTGCATTACCCTGGGAATGTAAACTCCTCTGGGAAAACAAACAAAGAGGCAATTTGAAATACCGGTGTTAAAAAAGTGGATGGCTCTCATCAAGATTGGGTAACAAATCTCTTTGCAAGTAGGTGGTGTCCGATTCTTAGCTTTCAATAATATTGAAAGGCCTAGTTGTATTTATTGCCAACTAATCAATCATTAAAAATATACATTTTTTTTAATTTTAAAAATATTCCTGTGTGCTAATAGTGGGAATGCAAAATGGTGCAACCACTGTGAAAGATAGTATGCAAGTTCTTTAGAAAATTAAAAATAATTACTATATGACCCAGAAATTCTATTGCTGGCTATATGCACAAAATAATTAAAAGCGCATACTGAAACTACTCAAACAGCATTATTCTGTCACATCATACAATACAGTTGAACCTTGAAGACATTATATTAAATGAAAGAAACCAAACACAAAACAAGAAGCCGGGTGTGGTGATGCACATGTGTAATCCCAGTGCTTGTGAGGCTGAGACAGGAGAATTGGCCAGCCTCAGCAATTTAGCAAGGCACTCAACAACTTAGCAAGACTTTGTTTTAAAATAAAATTTAAAAAGGCAGAATGCCTCTGGGTTCAATCCTCAGTAAAGCACACACATAGACACATACACACACACACATGAACAAGTATTATATGATTCCACTTATAGAAGGTACATGGTCAAATTTATAGGGACAAAAGGTAAAATAGTCTTGAGGTGCTAGGGACAGGGAGAAAAGTGTTAATAATTCTCAGTGAGTATAGAGTTTTCATTTTGGGAAGATGAAAAAGTTCCAGAGACAAATGGTGGTGGTGATAGCACAAAAATGTGAATTTACTTAATGCCACATAACTTTAGGTTAAAATGATAAATTTCGTGAAGTTTATTTTACGATAATAAAAATATATTTCTCCATAATAATAATGATGTGATTTTTTATGTGTAACAAAAAAGAGTTTTTAAAAAGCAGGTAATCTTGCTCTAACAAAGCTCCACTCCTCCTTCCAGTTCAATATACTTTTTTACATGGATAAGATTTCTTTGTACTTTCATGTATCAAAATAAAAACCAGAAATAAAATCAGTGTAGAATCTTATCTCATCCCAGAAATAAATGATAGATATCTTGAGTACGTGGATTAATTGAGCATTTCACTGGCATGCTTTCTCAACAAAAATCAAAAATCTTTTTTTTTTTTTTTTTTTGCGGTGCTAGATTGAACTCAGGGGCATTCTACCTCCAAGCTATCCCCCAACCCTATTTTTTATTCTTTGTTTTGAAACAGGGTCTCACTAAGTTGTGGAGGGCCTCACTAGGCAGCTGAGGATGGCTGCGAACCCGGATCCTCCAGTCTCAGCCTCCCAAATGCTGGGATTACAAGCACGCGACACCACGTCCAGCTTTTACTTTTTTCTTTTATTCCCCTTGATTATATTTTTATGTTGTGCTTTTATTGATGCATTATAGTCTTACTTTTTAAGAGTAACAGTTATCAGAATTTATATGTTTATGTTGCTTTCATCAATTGTGAACCACTAATAATTTTAATAATAAATCAAACCAGAAGAAGTGTTGACACTTACAATCTTATTGATATATGCATGTTTAAATTTTAAATTTATTTTGCCAGGTATGGTGGTGCACAGCTGTAAACCCAGTACTTGAGAGACTGAGATAGGAGGATTACAGGTTAGAGGCTAGCCTCAGTAACCTCATGAGACCCTATTTCAAAGTATTTAAAAATGGTGGAGGACATAGTTCAGAGGTGGAACATCCCCAGGTTCAAACCTCAGTACTGAAAGAAAATTTAAAAAAAAAACTTATGAAACTTATGAGTTGCATCCCCCAATTTAGTACTGTATTGTCTACTATGTGATTGAATATGTTTTGGTTGTCTGCAATGAGACTAAGGCTCAGAAGATCACATAAGAATAAAATCTGACCTTTTCTTTTAACAAGCTTATAAATCTATTAGGAAAAGTGCAAAGCAAATGCAAAAGAAACTTCTTATTGTAATAAAATGCACATAAGCTGAGGTTTCAGAGCAAGGAATAATTAATTTTCACTGAAAGACTTTAGAAGGAGAATCATCTAAGGTGAAGTTTGAAAGATAAGTGGAAAATTGGCAACTTAAGAAAGTGGGAAAGTGGATCAAATTAGTTGCCTATTGTATTGCAACAATCATGCTATGTAACAAATCACCTCAAGTATTCTTATTCATACAACTCCAAATTGTCTAGGAATTCACTGATCTGTGTCAGGCTCTGCTTGGCTTGGCTCTGATTTTGTAAGAGGGTGTGTGTGTGTGTGTGTGTGTGTGTGTGTGTGTGTGTATGTGTGTGTGTAATCTAGCCAACTTTTCTCATGTTCTAACAGAACTTCTTGTGCCATAGTAGGTGTACCTGCTGGCATCGTACCTGCTGATATGCTATTGGTCAAAGCAAGTTGCAAAGCTGAGATGGAAGTTGCATGGTGAAGAAGTATATTCTGCCTCTAGAATTGTAGGGTTACATGGCAAAGGGTATGGAGACAGGGAAGGTGAAGATGTTGGTATAATTTACCCAGAAATTCCAGGCTGGGAGACCACTCAGATGATCAAGGTATGACCCGAGTTATGAAAATGCATGGATTGTTCAGAAGGAGGTAAGAAGGCTAAAAAGTAAATTAAATTTAATTTTTAAAAAGGTTTGGACAAAATTGTAGAGAACCTGGAATGTCATGTTAAGGAATGTGGTCTTTATTCTTCAGGTTCTAGGAAAGCACTAGGGTTCACATGATTATTGATTTTTAAATACTAAAGTTATATGACAATTTAGGAGACCAGTATAATACTTGAAAAATGGACAGAAGTGAGTAAAGATATAAAAATATTTAGGTCATCATATTATTTGCATACATCTGCACATTATCTGATACTCCTTTCAAGAGGTAGAGCTTAATTCTCTCCTCCTTGAGTGTGGTCTGTGCTCAATAACTCATCTCTATTGAATAGAACATGGCAGAAAAGAAAAACTGATGTGTAACTTCTGAGGGTAGGTCATAAAAAGCATGTGGTATTCTCCTCGCTGTCTCTTGGATCACTCTTTCTGGGGAAAGCTATCTACCATCCCATGAAGTCACTCAGGCAGTCCCATGTGAAAGGACCATATAGTGAGGAAATAAGATCTCTTGTCAAGCATGGTAAGGTGGCACAGACTTGTAATCTCAGTACTTGGGAATATAAATCAGGAAGATCACAGGTTTGAAACAAACCTGAATAGAGCTATTCAGTTATGCTTTATCCTTCAAGAAAAAGGAAGAATTGTATTTTTTTCTATTAGATATTGAGACTGGGGCATTCTACTTTTGTGCTACACCCCCAGCCCTTTTTATTTATTTATTTTTTGTTTTTTTTTTTTTTAAAACAGGGTCTCACTAAGTTGCTGAGGCTGGCCTCCAACCTTTGATCATCTAGTTTCAGCCTCCCAAGTACTGAGATTACAATCTGGAAGAATCGTCTTAAAGGAAATTTAAAAGGTCATCAGGGCTGCCACTCCCAACACAGGCCCAGATGGCAAAGCTGTTTCATCCTCAGGTTTGGGGGGGGGGTCAACCTCCTGGGTTTTGGTGAGCCAGGAGGTTTTTGCTTAATGCCTGAAGGATAGAGTCTTTGCAAAGAGCTGTCTAGGAAGGATATGGTAAGCAGGTAGAACAAAAGGGCCTAGGTCCACAGAGTGATGCTGCTACCCTTGTAGACATGGAGGACACAGTACCCATACAACAGGGATGATTTTCAAGCTTTAAGATGTAAGGAAAATTGCCTTGCTGGGTTTTGGACTTGATTGGAACCATTGCTCCTTTATTCCTTCCATTTCTCTTCTTTTGGAATAAGAACATTGATCCTAGGCCTGCCCTATCATTGTGTTTTAGAAGCACATAACTTTTCTTGTTACACAGATTCATAGCTGGAGAGGAATTTTTTCTCATGATGAATAATACCTCAAGTGCCATTAATATCTGGCTTAGATAATATTCAAGTGAGACTTTGAACATGGAATTGATGCTGGAATAGTTAAAACTTTGGGGGCTGTTGACAAGGTGTGAGCTTATTTTACATGCTAGAAGGACATGAATTCTTTAATGCTAGTGGTGGAATATTATGGACTGAATCATGCCCCCAATTCATATGTTGAAGTCCTAACACCCAATATGACTATGTTTGGAAATGGACCTTCAGGGGAGTAATTAATGTTAAATGAGGTCATAATGTTAGGGACATAATCCAATAAGACTGGTGTCATTATAAGAAAAGGAAGACTAGGGTATGGAGGTACATGTGTGTAATTCCAGCATTTGGGAGGCTGAGACAGGAGGATCATAGGTTTGAGGCTGACCTCAGCAAATTAACAATAGACCCTGATTGTTTCAAAATAAAAATAAAGCCAGGTGTGGTGCATATACCTGTAATCCCAATACTTGGGAGGCTGAGATAGGAGAGTCGCAGGTTCTAGGCCAGTCTCAGTAACTTAAAGAGACCCTCAGCAACTTAGGAAGACTCATTTTCAAAATAAAAAGGGTTGAGTGTGTAGCTTGGAATTAGAGTGCCCCTGGATTCAATCCAGAAGAAAGTAAGGAGAGCAGGAGGAGGAAAAGGAGGAGGAGGAAGAGGAAAAAGAAAGGAGTTGGAGGGTAGGAGGAGAGAGAAGAAACAGCAAACGTCTTCTCCCTCCCATAATGAGGACATAGGGTAAAGGAGGCCATCTATAACCCAAAGAGAGAACCCTGACAACCCTGTTAGCATCTTAATTTTGAACTTCTAACCTTCAGAGGCATAAAATTTCAGTTGTTTAAGCTGCCAAGTCTGTGTATTCTGATATGGCAACTCAGTCTGATTAATCATGAGGTTGAACTGGAGACAGCAGGGCATTTGTGCTATGGATATCTAGTGGGCAGTTAGACATATACCTAGAGCTCCAAAGAAATGCAGCTGTGGGAGTCATCTGATCACTGACATTTGGAGGTACATTAGATAGATAAATCAGAGAGAAAAAGAATATGGATAAAAAGAGAAGTGGGTGCTCAGATGGAACTGGGATGGATATGATGCTTATAATTGAATGGCTCAATAAGAAAGATAGAGTGATAACTTTGAAGGAACTGTTAGAAAGGCAAAAGTGAGCCACAGGAGAAGCAAGGGAGGTTTTGAAACCAGAATAGTTGATCAACAACACAAATGGCTCAGAAAATTCATATGACAAGATCAAGATGAGATTGTTAATATTTCTAATTGGGGGTTCATTGGTAACCTTCTCAAGACACATATGGTGGTTCTGAAATCTAACTTATAGAGAGGTGAAGAAGCTTCCCAAATCTCCTTTCAATGAAAGATTTGTTGTTCTAATATTAGGGGTGTTATCGATACATGGTCTTCAGCAGCTGGTCCCTTTTAGAGATTGCTTTAACTGAAATCAACTTTCCCAAGGTCACTTCCTGTGTTAGTCAAATTTCTATTACTGTAACAAAATACCTGAGGTAATCAACTTCAGGTCTCAGTCTATGGCTGGTTGGTCCTATTGCTTTGGGGCCTGTAGCAAGGCAGCACATCATGGCAGGGAGCTTATGATAGAGCAAATTGCTTACCTCATGGCAGCTGGGAAGCAACAAGAGGGGAGAAGAAATCAATGTCACAAAATTCCCTTGGAGGGCATGCCCCAAATGACCTAAGTTTTCCTAGTAGGCCCAACTTGTTAAAGACTTTTACCACCTTCCAATAGGTCCATGAACTAAGAACAAAGACTTTTAACACAAGTACATTTCAGGTGGTAACTGTAGCCATCCCTTTTTCAGGGTAGCACACATTTAATGTCTGGTTCACATGGAAGTATAAAGGTCTAGCCATCTTGGTCTAACTTAGGTATCTCTGAAGGGGTCTCTCACTCTCTCTAAACCTGCATCTTAGCTCAGCTTCTCCCTCTGCCCAGTCCTGCTTCCACAGATGTTAATCTCAAGGAACTCAGTAATAAATATCCTGCATTCTATAGTCTTAAAATCTGTTTCCTGGAGTCAGGAATGGAAGGAAGGAAGAAGAGTATACAAGCATATATTACTCTTCA
Source organism: Graphiurus murinus (assembly GCA_004027655.1). Classification (NCBI taxonomy): domain Eukaryota; kingdom Metazoa; phylum Chordata; class Mammalia; order Rodentia; family Gliridae; genus Graphiurus; species Graphiurus murinus. The sequence goes on from PVLC010034356.1 coordinate 10,294, forward strand.
AGGCCTCCAAGAGTCAAATAAGATGGGCCATAACCTGAGGGCAACAATTTTATCCTTTTCTTGTGGTACAGGGGATTGAACTTAGGGACACCACTGAGCTACATCCTCCAGCCCTTTTTTATTTTTTACTTTGATAAAGGGTCTGGCTAAGTTTCTGAGGCTGGTCTCGAACTTGTGATTCTCCTGCCTCGGCCTGCTGAGTTCCTGGGATTATAGGCATGCACCACCATCCCTGGCTAAGATTTTCCCCTTTAATTCCTTTTCTATATCAAGCCCAGAGCTGGACACACAGTAGGTAGAACTCCAGGACACAGAGAGAAACTAGGCAACTGTATGATTAGATCCTTTAGTGTTTCCTTTCAATTATTTAAATGAAAATATGAGGCCAGAAAATCTTTGCTTTATATTTGCCCCCCTTCTTGGCCCCAGTGTGCCAACATGTGCATACACACACACACACACACACACACACACACACACACACACACTTTGTATCTTTTCGAAATAACTGATTTTTTTTTACCTTTCCTTGATCGTTATTGGATGAGAAAAATGATCACTGCATCTATTTCTCCCAGCCAGGAAGGCTACGGCGAAAGGGAAAAAGAGAAATACCAAGATGTATGGACCGTGCAACCTCAATTGCTGATAAAGGCAAGCAACTGCAGACTTGAGCTCCTTTCAGCTTATTCCTCAGATGACAGGAGCTCAGTCAACTGGGAACAAACACATGTCTGGGTTGAGATGCTGGAGAGAATCACTGGACAGGTCCAGACAGAAGCTATACTATTCTCAACAGCCCTCCAATAAGACAGACCCTGAGCCTCCTCCTTGGAGAAAATAGGATAGAAAAGAATGCTTGATGAGGTGAGTTGTGATCACTGAAGAGGGAGCTTCCCCTCCAAGGCCCCAAACCTCAACTCAAAAGGTTCCCCTTTTTCTCACAGTGCTCTGACTGCAAGTCAGTGGGAGTTCTATGCTTGAGTGCAAGAGACATGCAGGGAGACCGGTGGAGACCATGGGTGTCACAATGATCCAGCCCCAGAGCTTCAGAACGCAGACATTGTAGCATTTGAGGGAGCACAGATGCTGACTGTGCTCTGCCTGAGCTCAAAGCTAAGGACTCGGGGAAAAATACCAATTAAAAGGAGAGACACATAGACAAGAAAGCAGGAAGTATTTCACAGGCCACTTTGCAATGCACAAGCAAAATGCTCACCCTTTGGCAGCTTATTAAATGAATAACAAAGGAAATGACTGTGATGTGAAGCACTGTAAGACTAGGGTGCATTTAATTTAAAACAATTTTCTCAGAAATTCTATGGGGTGGGGGTGGGAGGAAAGGACATTCGTAAAACATTTTCCAAGCGATGCTCTTTGAAATGTCTCTAATGGTTATGTGTTTTTTATTTGAAGAGTTGGAAGGTGTATTCTAGAAAATGCCAATGTGCAGAGGCAGGAAAACAAATGGGAAAGAAGCTGCAAAAACTGTAGGAAAAGGAATTGGAACTCCTAAAGGAATATAAATGGAGCAGTCATTTCATATCTGTGCAACTGGAAAAGTAATATCCCTTTCCTTAAAATTTGCCTTTAAATCCGAAAGCTATGCATTATTTTAAAAACCCCAAAACAAAAACATTTAAATCCAGGAAATAAGAAGTACATGCTTTGCAGTCACTCCAATGTTCTAACTCACAGGTTCAGATTCCTCACTTTTTTTTTCAGATTCTATAACATTTTTAAATTTGAAGATCAAAAGGAAATCAAAGTCAGGAAGATGGATATAAATATAGACTTAGATTATATAGAAGGACTCCTTTTACATATATACATATATGAGTGAGAGAAATATATTCCCAGGATATTCGTAAACTTCTTCAAATCCATCATCTCTAAAATCTAGTTGTTTTTTATTGAATTACAATACTATTGTGTTTCTTGTCATCTGAAAATGGAATGCTCAAAGGAATACAATTAGAACAGATTCTAGCGTGGGCCTTATGTTACCCCAGAGCCAAGGTGCTCTTTCTTTTGTCCCCTAGTAATACATTGTTTGTGTTCTATGCCAAACTAATAAAACCACAAATTATACCAACCCCAGTATCTTTCAAGTAAAACCTGATCTGCACCAAAGATAGCCTTTGCCACTTTTCATTATGAGCTCTATGAAGGCAAGGATTGTGTCCTTTTACCAGCGTGTCCTCAGTACCTAGCAGAGTACTGTACAGTAGGCACTTGCTAAATGATACTCAGGATGAAAGCTCTTCTTTGAAAAGATTGCAAGGAAAATGATCTACCTAGAAATTTCCCCCTTCTATTTTCACAACAGAAAGCATACTTGCAAAGGACATGTGCTAAATAAAGGAACTGAAAAAAAAACTGGCTATTTAGAAAAGAAGAAAGAAGTTTAGTCCCACAGCTATGCAGAAGGACAGTTCAGCTCAATAGACACCAAGTGCCAATCTTATGGCAGACCTGGCACTGGATGCTGGGATTATGGGGTTGCTGAGAGACAGCCATGTCTTCAAGGTACTCATCATCTCCTGGAGGAGGCGACCATGCAGGATGACAGAGGAGTGATGACTTGGTGTACTGAGGTCATTTGGTATGAAAAGCATCTTTCCTTCCTTCCTTCCTTCCTTCCTTCCTTCCTTCCTTCCTTCCTTCCTTCCTTCCTTCCTTCCTTCCCACTATACTGTTGAGCTATATCCCCATACCTATTTTATTTTATTGATTAATGGATTGTGGTACTGAGGGTTGAACCCAGAGGCAATCTACCTTTGAGCTATTTTTTTTTATTTTGAAACAGGGTCTCCCTAAGTTGCTGAGGCTGTCTTCAAACTTGTGATCCTCCTATTTTAGCCTCCCAAGTGCTGAGATTACAGGCATGTAACATCATACCTGGCTTATTTTAATTTATTTTAGTGGTACTGAGCATTGAACCCAGGGGTGCTCTATCCCCAGACTTTTTAATTTTAATTTTTTATTTTGAGACAGGATCTCACTAAGTTGCCCAGGCTGGCCTAGAACTTGTGATTCTCCTGCCTTGGCCTCTTGAGTTCCTGGGATTATAGGCATGCACCACTGAACCCTGCTGAAAGGCATCTCTTCCCCTCAATGAGTAGAAGGATCCATTTCAATAGGTAGAGAGGCAGATGTGGCTTGGCAAGATGTCCTCTATGACTGTTCCATCTCTATAGCAGACTGGATACATTCAGAGTAATCCTGCTCACTAAAAGAAATTCCAAGTTATCAAGAGGCTCATCTTATGTGTATATAAGCACTAGTATTTTAATATTTTGGAAACATCAGCTAACAATGCATATTCAATGTATATGTATAACCCATATGTATAGTCATATATATAATCAATATATAATCATATGACAATATATAATCACAAAGACCCTTTGTTTTGACTTGAAGTTTAAATGTAACCAATGCTCAAGCAATCCATGAAAGGAATGGAAAATCCCCAAGGGTGGGATGAGGATGCTTCTAGCTATGGAGAGTAGGAGAAAGAAGGAAAGATTTGCATATATTGATTAGAACTCAGACTTTGCCTTTTGTGTGTGATATTGGGGATTGGATCCAGGGATGGGGTTCTACTTCTGAGTTATACTCCCAGCCCTTTTAATTTATTTTTTGTAGTACTGGGGACTGAACCCAGAGGCATTCTACCTTTGAGCTATACACCCCAGCCTGTTTTTATTTCTTATTTAAAAACAGAGTCTCACTAGGTTGATAAAAGTCTTACTACTTGCTGAGGCTGTCCTCAAATCTGTGATCCTCCTGTCTCAGCCTCCCAAGTACTGGGATTACAAGTGTGCTCCACCACACCTGACTTTTTGTTGTTGTTGTTTTGAAATAGGATCTCGCTAAGTTACTGCACTCTGACCTTGAACCTGTGGTGCTCCTGTCTCAGCCTCCCAAGTACTGGGATCACAGGCTTTTGCTACTAGCCCAACTCATCTTTTATATTTACTAGGTACTCTGGCACACTCTGCATTTGGCAGTTCGATAGGACAGAATAGAACTTAAACATCTTTACAGGCAATGGCAACGGATAATGAGAGACAACAGAGTACAGTAGTCACGAACATGGACTACATGGGTATAAATCCCAAGCTCCATTCTTCCTAGCTGTGCGACCTTAGGCAAGCTCCTTGCTCTATGCCCCAGTTTCTTCACACCTATAATGAGCATAACAGCACCTGACTGATGGAGTTGTTAGAAAAAGGAAATGAGTTAATATCTTGTAAAGTGCTTAGCATAGTGACCAGTACAGAATATGTGCTATATAAGTGTCTGATACATAATAAATGAGGACAATACTCAATACTAAAACAGAAATATAGAAGGAATTGCCCATGTAAACCACGTAAAGAAACATAACAAGCAGGACGTGGTGACGCATGCTTATAATCCTAGCATTTGGGAGGCTGAGACTGGAGGATCCGGGTTCGAGGCCAGTGGCCAGCCTCAGCTACCTAGTGAGGCACTCTGCAACTTAGGAAGACCCTGTTTCAAAATAAAGAATAAAAAATAGGGCTGGGGTATAGCTCGGAGGTAAAATACCCCTGAGTTCCATCCCCAGTACTGCAAAAAAAAAAAAAAAAAAAAAAAAAAAAAAAAAAGAGAGAGAGAGAGAGAGAGAGAGAAAGAAACATAACAATGATAAGCTAGTAAAACCCTGTAATGAAACTTTCAGATGTCTTTCCTATCTCTCCTCTCCACAACATATAACCTGGGGGGGTATCATTATCAAAACAGAAATTATTTTATTTTAATTTCAATTAATTTATTTTTGTGGCACTGGGGATTGAATAGAGGGGTGTTCTACCTCTGAGCCACACTTCTATCCCTTTTCTTACTTTTTCAGTGTTGAAACATGGTCTCACTAAGTTACCACACACTAACCTTGAACTTGCATTCCCCCTGTCTCAGCCTCCCCTGTACTGGGATTACAGGCATGCATTACAGAGCTCGGCAGAACTTAGACTTTGAATACAGATCACTAGTTCCACAATTATTTTTCTTAGTATGACATTCACCATCGTGAGAAAATATCTAGAGTTTAGAAAAAAATCTAGCCAGAGTTTCAATGGGAGAATAGCAAACTTTGACGTTCATAGCCTAGGGATATGTTTTGTTTGGTAGGCACAGGAAAACAAAAAGAAATCCAAAAAGGACGAATAATTTGAATGCCTGTAGTGACAATGAGTACTCTGACTTGCTACAGCTCTCACTATTCCTTCTTGTCATGGAATACTTACTTCTTACTTATGTTCCCTGTTCCCTGCCTAACTCCTCAATAAGCATTTGGGTTTAGGACCTCTGATCTAGTTATTTTTCATTCCAATTTAACAGCTGGGTGAGCAAATGCTTTAAATTGGCACCATAGAGCCCTCTTGCTTTAGAGGAAATTGTAAAAGTTTTAGCAGGTTAGCAAATGTTAGCAAGGGAAGCTGAAATTGTGATAGCTGCCTTGGAATGTCTGGGCTGGAATCTTGCCCTAGACCCCTGCTGCTCTAAATCATGGGCCTCTTGTCAGCCATATCTCTTCCTTACCACTTCCAGAGTGCTCAAAGTTGAAGTGGACAAGAGTCTCACTCTATCCAAAACCTGCTCTATCATTGCTGAAAACACTGGGATTTTTTCCACCTTCCTCATTTTTTGTCCCCAGAAACTCCAGAGGTAGGACAATACAAAAGCAGAAGAAAAAAACAAACAAAAAAGCCAGGTGTGGTGGCTTACTTCTGTAAACCCAGTACTTAGAAGGCTGAGGCAGGAGGATCCCAGATTCACAGCCAGACTCAGCAATTTAGCAAGGCTCTCAGCAATTTAGCGAGACTGTTTCAAAATAAGAAATAAAATAGGGTCGGGGGTAACTTGGAGGTAGAATATCCCTGGGTTCAATTCCTAACACCCCCATGCTCCCCCAGTGTTTTTTTAAAGTAAATATAGTATTGGAATGATTGGGGATAGGAAAGAAGTACATAATCAAGAGTACAGGCTCTGGGGATGTAGTTCAGTGGTAAAGCCTAGCATGGGTGAGAACCTGGGTTTGATTACAGGCACTGTAAGGAGGGAGCTCAGAGTGTAATGGGTAAAGGTGAAGAGGAAAAGGAGAGTCAAAGACAACTTAAAGGGGGTATGTTCACTTCTGAATAATGGGATGTTAGCTCAACTTAAAGGTTTCTTCATCTCTTTCTGATCATAGAATATCAGCACTGGAAGGAGACTAGGGTAACTATCTGACCCAATCATTTTACTCTACGGAGGAAGAAAAGGAAGTCAGAAGACAAGTGACTTGCTTAAGGTCACAGAGCAAGTGAGTGACTGGCAGAGCTGAATCTTTTTTTTTTTTTAATTTTTTATTGTAGTATTTCGTGCAATATAGCATACATCTTTGTTAAGTACGAGTTGTTAACAACATATTTGCACACAGTTCTCATTTGACCTTTTCCCCAATTCCCACCCCAATCCCCTCCCCTTCCCTCCCCCTCAGGTTCACTTCGGTGAGTGACCTTGATATGATTGTGTAATTACATCATGTGCTTTAGGGCGTCCCTCTGCCCCCTGCGTCCACTACAATTAAATCAACTTCGTTGCTTATCGAGGATCTCTCCTTTTCATCTGGAGACCCTCCTATGCCACATCC
>PVLC010034357.1:0-16979 GCA_004027655.1 Graphiurus murinus
ACTTTTATTGATGCATTGTAATTATATGTCATAGTGAGATTCAAAGTGATAAATATATACATTCCAGCATCACTTGGTGTATTTCCCTCCCCACTCCCCCTTTTTCCCCCCTTAAATGTTAGTGAGATAGGTAGTGATACCTTCATGTATAGACATAACCTTACTTGAACTGCTCCCTTCTTCAAACCTCCTTTTCCCCCACCCAACTCCTTCCCCTTCTACTGGTTTTTCTCTTCATTTGACTAAAGTCTCTTTTGTCTCCTCTTTTTTTTTGTGGTACTGGGGATTGAACCCAGGGCATTCTACCTCCAAGCTACATCCCCAGTCCTATTTTTTATTCTTTATTTTGAAACAGGGTCTCACTAAGTTGCAGAGGGCCTCACTAAGTAGCTGAGGCTGGTCGAGAACCTGGATCCTCCTGTCTCAGCTTCCCAAGTACTGGGATTACAAGCCTGCGCCACCATGCCCAGCTGTCTCCTATTTTTGTTCTAGTTTCCATATATGAGAGAAAACATGATCCTTGGCTTTCTTAGACTGGCTGATCTCACTTATTATAATCTGTAGTCCATCCATTTTTGTCTAAATGACATAATTTTGGTTTTTTATGGCTGAGTAAAATTCCATTGTGTGCCTTCTGCCTTCCATCCTTATACTGGGGATTGTTCTTTCCTAGGAAGGAAATCTTGGATATTCTTAAATATGATGGGAGGATTGAGGGGAGCTTCAGCAAGTAGTCAGACTCATTGACCTAGTGATAACCTGTTTCAAATGAAAAATAGGGTCTCAATAAGTTGCCGGGACTGTTCTCAAACCTGTGATCCTCCTGTCTTAGCCTCCCTGTGCAGATTAGGAACGTGCACGACTTCAAACACTTTTATTGATGCATTGAAATTATACATCTTTTGTCTCCTATTTTTTGTTTTTGTGGTACCATCCTTATGCTGGGGATTGAACCCAAGGACATTGTGTTTCTGAGCTACATACCCAGCCCTATTTTATTTCTTATTTTGGTTAACCCCTGCAACTTAGTGAGGCCCTCTTTCTTTCTTTCTCTCTCCCTCCGGATCCCAGCTTTATTTTTTATTTTGAAATAAATCTCACTATGTTGCTGAGGGCTTCACTAAGTTGCTGAGGCTTGGTCATGAACCTGCAATCCTCCTGTCTCAGCCTCCCAAGTACTGGAATTACAAGTGTGCCCAGCTTTATTTTTTATTTTGAAACAAATCTCACTATATTGCTGAGGGCTTCACTAAGTTGCTGAGGCTCGGCCATGAACCTGCAATCCTCCTGTCTCAGCCTCCCAAGTACTAGGATTACAGGTGTGTGCCATTCCTCCTGGTGTTTGCCTTGTTTTTGTTGCTTTTATAGAAATTTTCAAAGGTTCATACTCTTCCATTTTCAGTCACTTCCAGGTTGTCTTTAAGCCTCTCCCATCCTCTTGCCTTAGTGTCTTGAATAGCTGAGATTACAGGCATGTGTTACTGTGCCTGACCCAGTCACTGAGTTATATAACGCACCCTCGGGGGTGGGGGAGATTGAACCCAGGGGCATTCTATCTCTGAGCTACACCTCCAGCCATATTATTCTATTTTTAATTTTTATTTGGAAACAGGATCTTGCTAGGTTCCTGAGGCAGTCCTTGAACCTGTGATCCTCCTGTCTCAGCCTCCTAAGTACTAGGATTACAAGCATGTACCACCATGCCTGGCTTATAACTTACATTTTGTTGATCTTCAGCAAATTGTTGAAGATTTTGTGGCCTGTTCTATTTGTTACTGTTGCCTACTTACAACCTTGGAACACATCACTGGGCAATGTATGCTGCAGCCTGTCTAAACAAAGTTCCAATTCTTCCTAGGTGTCCCCAAGTCAGTCATTTAAGGCATTTTACTAATTCATGCCCCTGTATTCACTATTTCCAACTAAGGGCAGAAGTGAAATCTGTTACTTGCCTTTCACAAAGAAGGCAGTATGTAGTGATCCATATCTCTATTGTTGCTTTTAATGCAAAACCCCAGTTAATCTGTCTTCTGTGCTTTATGTCCCTTGTGTCAGAACATGTACCCTTGAAACCATTCTCACCTTTTCTAGCACTCAACCTCAGTGGGTGGTTTGATTTCTTGCCTTCTGTCTTCCTTGAGTTTTCAGTTCATTGAAGGTACCCCTTCTTGTTTTCTAGCCTGATTATTGGATTTTTTTTTTAATCTATTTATCATTTCAAGAGTTTAGGTTAGGAAAAAGGAAGCTGCAGCATGTATAAATTTGCCTGCTTGAACTAGAGCTTTATGTTGCTTTCCTAGCTTTAAGTTCTTGGGCAATTTTTTTAGGGGGCAGGGGTTACTGCAGATTGAACCCAGGAGTATTCTACCACTGACCTACACTCCCATCACTTTGAATTTTAAAATGAAGAAGTCTTGCTTAGTTACTCTGCACCCTGGCTTTAAACCTCTGATCCTCCTGTCTTAGCCTCCCAAGTACTAGGATTACAGGTGTGTGCCACTGTGCCCAGCTGTGGGAACTGGGACATGGCACATGCCTGTAATATCCTTGCTTGGAAAGGTGAGACAGGAAGATTATAAATTTAAAGCTAGCCTCAACTTAACAATATCTTGCCTCAAAATAAAAGATTAAAAAAAAGGTTGGGAGTGTAGATTAGTGGTAGGATGCCCCTGAATTCAATCCCTAATACCACTCCCTCGCTCCCCCCCCCAAAAAAATATGTATATATACATAAATAAAAATAAGCCGGGGGTGATGACACAGGCCTGTAATCCCAGTACTCGGAAGGCTGAGGCAGGCGAATTGCAGATTCAAATCCAGCTAAGGCAATTTGCGAGGCTCTCAGCAACTTTATGAGACTGTTTCCAAATAAAAAATAAAATAGGACTGGGGGTATAGCTCGAAGGTAGGATGCCCCTGGGTTCCATCCCCAGCATCACAAAATAATAAATAAATAAATAAATAAATAAATAAATAAATAAATAAATAAATAATATCCTAAGTGCCTACTATATAGTGCATGATACATAGAAGTACAATGAATGGTATCTATATTACCACAACAATAATACTTCTTGTGTGTAGTAATTACCATCATTAATCATTAGTTGCCTGAAAGTTTCCTGTGCTGTCTCCATCTCACGTTGTGTTTGATAGTCATATTTGGTAGCCTGACCTTTTAATAGAATCTTGATTTCCTACTTGGGTTGTGGCCATTAGCTAGGATCCATTATATTAGGAAAATTCCATAGGTAAGACAGTAATGTCCATAATTAAATTTTTGAATTATTTTTTGGTTTGTTTATAATCTCATTGCATCCTTTTGCTGTCATTTTCTAATTAGAAGATAGTAAAACCTTTATTCCCAAATTTTATAGGTAATAAGTTAGTTTTCTTTTTTTCCAAAATTATACACATTCATATACTGACAGGCTTTGATATTGCTTATTCTGATTTTACCATAAAAATAATATTTAAAAGTTTTTCCTTTATTTTCACGTTGTGTTTCAGTGTATGTAGTCAGACAAAAAGCAATAATCCCCCATCTCACTCTTGGATTAATCAAAAGCTCAAAGTAAAATAGATCAGATCACTTTCTGAAACAAAATTCCTTTATTAGTTTAGTAATAATTTGAGGTTACTTTAAAGATAAGCAGCAGCATTTGGGAGGAGATTCATTTCCTGCCTCTGAGTTTTATCTGCAAGAACTACATCTTCAGTGTCAAGAGATTGTGTATTTATAACTGAACTCTAATAAAGTCTGTACTGGCGATGCTGCACACCTGACTTGGTCATTGTGATTGTATATTAGGTGCCAAACTATTGCTTTTCTTTTGGGGGAAAAACATTACCAAGTATGTTTTATTAAAATTTGGCCTGTATAGAAAGAATTATAGGACCTTTGACTCTCTATTCTAAGTGTGCTAGTTGTTGCCAACATCCTAAATACTCTTCCTTTTGAAAATAAGTTTTTGTTACTAACTGAAATAAACTGGTATTTTCTTTTATTGATGAATTAAAGAATAATTGGAGCCAGGTATGTTAGTGCATTCCTGTAATCCCAGTACTTGGGAGGCTGATACAGAATCACAGGTTCTAGGTCAGCCTCCGCAACTTAGCAAGGCCCTCAGCAATTTAGTTAAGACCGTGTTTCCAAATAAAAAATAAAGTAGGGCTCGGTGTGTAGCTTGGAGGTAAAAAGCCCTTGGGCTCAATCCCTAGTACCACAAAAAAAAGAAAAAAATATATATTTTTTTAATTAGATAGGTATCAAATATGTTTACCTAGTCTATTGAGACAATCATGTAATTTTTCTCCTGTAGTCATTAATGTTGTTTATTACATTGAGATATTTTTCAAATGTTAAACTCTTCTTACATTTCTGGTTTAAGTAGTATTTGAGGAGGATGTATTATTTAAATACACTAAGGATTCAATTTGCTAATGCTTCATTTAGGATTTTCAAACATCTGTTATGTTTGTAAATGAGATGAGCTTTATTGTCTCAAAATGTACCTATAGGACTTTAATATATGGTGGTAATTAATGACATGGTAAAGTCAATACCATTGAAAGAAGATATCTACTACTTACATTTACTGAGAGGAGGGATGTACTATAGGCAGGGCTGTATGTGAAAGTACCAGTTTGGGTCAGGAGACAGAAGGAGCTTGGGGAAAGCATTGCTGTGTGTGTGTGTTTATACTGGAATTGAACCCAGGGCATTCTACCTCCAAGTTATGGCCCCCCTCCTCAACCCTTTTTATCATTATTATTATTATTATTATTATTGTTATTGTTATTGTTATTATTTATTTGTTTTGAATCTGGGTCTGGCTACTAGGTTGCTGAGGCTGACTTTAAACCTATGATCCTCCTGTCTCAGCCTCCCAAGTACTGGGATTACATACATGCACCACCATGCCTGGCTGGCCTAGTTTTTATTGTGTTTCCCAAGGGAGGGCAGAGGAAATGGCCTGTAATCTCAATACTTGGGAGGCTGAGGCGGGAAGATCACAGGTTTGAGTACAGCTTCAGCAAGTAGTGAGACTCTCATCAACCTAGTAAGACCTTGTTTCAAAATAAAAATAGAGCCGGGCATGGTGGCGCATGCTTGTAATCCCAGCATTTGGGAGGCTGAGACCGGAGGATCCGGGTTCGAGGCCAGCCTCAGCTACTAGTGAGGCACTCTGCAACTTAGTGAGACCCTGTTTCAAAATAAAGAATAAAAAATAGGGCTTGGGGTATAGCTTGGAGGTAGAATGCCCTGAGTTCAATCCCCAATACCGCAGAATAAATAAAAATAGAGATGAGGGTATAGTTTGGAGGTAGAATGCCCTGGGTTCAATCCCCAGTACCACAAAAATAAAAGAATTGGCTAATTTGAATAATGTCTGGTGGACTTTGAGATGTAAGGTGGCTTCTTGTTTGGTAGAGTAGAGGAACTATTCCTTCCTAGAGTATAAAAAGTCTCCTAGAGAGGCTAGAGAAGATGGTTTCAGGAATAGATTGGTTAATTATACATGAAAGGTGTGCTCCTGGGCAAACCCTTTGTCCTCTCTAAGAATTGGCTAGTCCGGAGGGCTGTTTTTCCCTAATCTGAGAAGTCACAAATGTTAGAGGATCAAGTATACAGAACATAAGAAAATATAGTTAGTACTTTTGGGCCTATGATGAATAGATACCAAAAAAACGAATACATAATTTAAGAAAACAGAATAGTCATCTGTTCTTATCACTATCCAGTTTGAAGTCAAAATATTAGCCTCACAAAATAAGCTAGGTGTTTGCCTCTTGTTTTCTACTATTTGTAGTAATTTATAAAAAGTAGGGATTATTTGCTTCTTGAAATTTTAGAATTAAGCCTGTTAAACTGCATGGTTTCCCTGTTTCCAAGCTCTGTGGGAGAGGATGTCTTTGTAATTATTGATCTATTCAAAAGTTCTTTAATTTTAAGGAAATTTACCCATTCTACCTACATTTTTAGGTTTATTAACAACTGTTGGTGAGTGAGTGTGTGTGTGTGTGTGTGTGTGTGTGTGAGAGTGTGTGAGAGTGTTACTTGGGACTGAACCCAGGGACATTCTACTTCTGAACTATACCCCCAGCCCTATTGTGTTTTTTATCTGTTTATTTTTATTTTTTTGTAGTACTGGGGTTTGAACCCAGGGGCATTCTACCTCCCAGCTATACCCCCAGCCTGGTTTTTTATTCTTTATTTTGAAACAGGGTCTCACTAAGTTGCAGAGGGCCTCACAAGTTGCTGGGGCTGACCATGAGCCTATGATCTTCCTATCCTCCTGTCTCAGCCTCCCAAGTACTGGGATTACACGCCCGGCTGTTTTTTATATTGAAATAGGGTCTTACAAGTTGCTGAGGGCATAGCTAAATTGATGAGTCTCACTACTTGCTGAGGCTGTCTTCCAGCCTGTGATCCTCCTGTCTCAGACTCTCAAGGACTGGGATTACAGGCATGTGCCACCACACCCAGCTATGATAGTGATTTTTAAGTCATCTGTCATCACTTGCATCTCCTTGCTTTATTAATCTTATCAGTAGTTTGTCTTAAACTAATTTTTTTTTTTTTTTTTTTTTTGGTGGTACTAGGAATTAAACCCAGAGGCATTCTACATCCGAGCTACATCCCCAGCTGTATTTTTTATTCTTTATTTTGAAACAGGGTCTCACTAAGTAACTGAGGCTGTACGCGAACCCTCGATCCTCCTGTCTCAGCCTACCAACTACTGGGATTACAGGCATGCACCACCTGGCTTAATCAGTCTTTTCAAAGAACCAGCTTTTGATTTTTTGTATGTTGTTCATTTATTCTCTGATTTCTTCCCATCTGTATTGTTTCCTTTTTATTTTGGTTATTTTATAAATCTTTTCTAACTCTTTGAATTTTCCTTTTAATCTTTCGTATAGACATAAATCTATACGTTTTTTGAGTACAGTTTTAGCGTACATCAGTAGTCTCGGTACATGAGAGACTGAGTCAGGAGGATCACAGTTTTTTTTTTTTTGCGGTACTGGAAATGGAACGGAACTCAGGGACATTCTACCTCTGAGCTATACCCTATATCCTCAGCCCTACTTTTTATTCTTTATTTTTTATATGTATTTATTTATTTATTTTGCAGTAATGGGGATTGAACCCAGGGCGTTCTACCTCCGAGCTATACCCCAGCCCTATTTTTTTTTTTTTAATTCTTGATTTTTGAAACGGTCTCACTAAGTTGCAGAGTGCCTCACTAGGTAGCTGAGACTGGCCGCGAACCCGGATCCTCCGGTCTCAGCCTCCCGAATGCTGGGATTACAAGCGAGCGCCACCATACCCGGCTTATTATTTATTTTGAAACAGGGTCTCCCTAAGTTGTGGAGGGCCTCACTAGGTAACTGAGGCTGGCCACGAACCCGGATCCTCCAGTCTTAGCCTCACAAATGCTGGGATTACAAGCATGTGCCACCATGCCCAGCTGGATCACAGGTTTGAGGCCAGTCTCAGCAATTTCCTGAGGCCATCAGCAACTTAGTAAGACCCAGTTTCAACAAAAAATAAAAGGGAGCTGGGAATGGTGGCGCATGCTTGTAATCTCAGTACTTGGGAATCTGAGACAGGAGGATTGCAGGTTCAAGGCCAGTCTCAGCAACTTGTGAGGCCCTCCGCAACTTAGACCCTGTTTCAGAATAAGGAATTAAAAATAGGACCGGGAGGGAGTGGTGACACACACTTATAATCCCAGTACTTCCGGAGGCTGAAACTGGAGGATCCGGGTTTGCAGCCAGCCTCCACTACTTTTTGAGGCCCTCCACAACTTAGACTGTTTCAAATAAAGAATAAAAATTAGGGCTGGAGGTTTAGCTCAGAGATAGAATGCTCCTGGGTTCAGTCCTCGATACTGCAAAATAAATAATTAAATAAATAAGGCTGGGAGTATAGCCTGGAGGTAGAATACCCCTGGGTTCAGTGTTTTGGAGAGGAGTGGTTAAGTTGTCAGGAGAAAGGAAGAATCTCAAAGCAAATATCCTGTATTATGAATCCGAGCTTCCTGTTTGTTGAATCTATCATGTCCCTCTGTGGCCTCCTAGTAACTCCATCTGAGAATTATTCTTTATCAAGACAAACTCTCGGGAAGTGTGTTAAGCAAACCAAATAGGTTGCCCCACCCATCCATGCATTACGCAGTAATGCTCTGACTACCTCCAGCACTAGGTTGGTGTTGCTTTTTTCCCTCAGAGTAGACTGAGAGACATTTCTGAAAAGCTTCATCCTAAACCCTGCCCCCAGTGCTGTGCCCTGCATTCTTCAGCTCTGGGTTGCCATTCTGTCCTCTTTTCATTCATACAGATCAGCTTCTGTCTACCCAGGGACTTTTCACAGTTTTTATGTTTGCTTAGCAGATCCAACTTTCTTGACTTGAAAGACGTCTTCAGAGGGAGGGGATCTGGCTTAATATCTTACTAGAGATTAGAAACTGAATATAGCACTTCTATTTTATTTTTTATTTTGTAACAGAATCTCACTAGGTTGCTAAGAGTCTTAATTTGCTGAGGTTGCCCTCCGACCTCTTTTTTTTTTGCAACACTGGGGATTGAACTCAGGGGTATTCTACCTCCGAGCTACACCCCCAGCCCTATTTTTTATTCTTTATTTTGAAACTGGGTCTCACTAAGTTGGAGAGTACCTCACTAGGTAGCTAAGGCTGGCCGTGAACCCAGATCCTCCGGTCTCAGCCCTCCCAAATGCTGGGATTACAAGCGTGCGCCACCACGCCTGGCTTACTATTTTGAAACAGGATCTTGCTAGGTTGATGAGAGTCTCACTACTTGCTGAAGCTATCCTCGAACCTTCGATCCTCCTGTCTCAGCCTTCCAAGTGCTGAGATTACAGGCATGCACCACCATGCCCAGCTGCAGCTGGCTAATTTTAAAAGTTCTTTGTGTTTTGCCTTTAAGTACATGAGATTTGGGGGGAGGAGCACACATGTACTTTTCTAATTATATTTAAACTTTTTTTTTTTTTTTTTGCGGTACTAGGGATTGAACTCAGGGGCATTCTACCTCCGAGCTACACCCCCAGCCCTATTTTTTATTCTTTATTTTGAAACCGGGTCTCACTAAGTTGCGGAGTGCCTCACTAGGTAGCTGAGGCTGGCCGTGAACCCGGATCCTCCGGTCTCAGCCTCCCAAATGCTGGGATACAAGCGTGCGCCACCACGCCCGGCTATATTTAAACTTTTACTAGTTGTTTTGTATTTAGGGATCACATGTTCTCTTGGCAGTGGGAGGGGAACACAAAGAGGTCCCAGGCATTGGAAGTAACTGCTCTAGAAATATTATTGAGCTAATTCCGAAAGTGAAGAAGTTAGGTCTCTGTAAACAACTTTTTTACCATCATTTGAGCATCTGAGGTGTAGAAGATGCTGTATTGGGTACTACTGGAAGTAAATAAAAGGCTGAATAAGACAGATTTCTTCTCTCAAAAATAGTCACTTTCTGAGACAGCTAAGTTAGCATTTCAGAAACTACTATAGGTGCTTTCTTAGAATTAAGGCCATTTCTCATTGAGCAACCAGGAAAAAAGATCGATAAGCCAGCTTTACTTTGATAAGAATTTTGTATGGGTTCCTATTCTTAGGCACAACTTTGCTTCTTTGTTCATTCTGTAGTCTATTTCACTTTGACCTATTTTTGGTTACCTGTTTTCAGTTCTTAAAATCACCCATATACCGTAGTGTATATGCACTCCAAATAGAGAATTTGCTTTATATATAGTATTTAGTCCCTGATGTTGAGCCTGAATGTCAGTCTGTTCATCTGTTGTATTGTAAAATTGCCTTTGCTATCAGATTCCTACCTCTGAATTTGCTCTGACCTGTGTTCTATGTGTACATGGCTTGGCACATTCTGGTTCTTGGCTTCTGTTTTTGAATGTGTCTATACTTCAGTTCTTCCTGAGGTTAATTCACTTAGGCTTCCTTGCTTGCAACTGATTTTCCAAAGCATTAGTCAGTCCTGTTGCTAATTCAGATCCTCTCTTCCCCTTCCAAGTATGTGAGTTTGGTAACAACATCTCACTTTATTTTAAAATAATTGTTGTTACTATTATATAATTTTTATCTATTTAAAGTTACCCACTAAACCGGGCATGGTAGTGCACACTTGTAATCCCAGTACTTGGGAGGCTGGGACAGGAGGATTGTGGGTTCGAGGTCAGCCTCAACTAGCGAGACATAAATAAAGAATTAAAAAATAGGGCTGGGACCAGGTGTGGTGGCGCATGCTTGTAATCCCAGCATTTGGGAGGTTGAGACCAGAGGAGGCACTAGTGAGGCACTCCGCAACTTAGTGAGACCCTGTTTCAAAATAAAGAATAAAAAGTAGGGCTGGGGGTGTAGCTGGGAGGTAGAATGCCCCTGAGTTCAATCCCCAGTACTGCAAAAAAAAAAAAAATAGGGCTGGGGGTTTAGCTCAGAAGCAGAATGTTCCTGGGTTTAATCCCCAGTACCAAAAACAAAACAAAACAAAACAAAAAACCACTAGAGGTAGTTTGGTACATTATCCAGTTTTTAGTTTAGTAGGACCTGATATAATATTTTACTGTTTAAAAAACACCTTTAAGCCGGGCGTGGTGGCACACGCCTATAATCCCAGTACTTGGGAGTCTGAGACAGGAAGGATCATGCCAGCCTTGGCAACTTAGGCTATCTGCAACTTAGATGCTATTTCAGACTAAAAATAAAACAGGGCTGGGGGTGTAGCTCAGAGGTAGAACACCCCTGGGTTCCAACTCTAGCACCAAAACAAAATAAAACCCCAAAACAGCTTTACTGAGGTATAATTGACATATACATTAAAAGTATACAATTTACTATGTTTTGATGTAAGCATGTACCATGAAACCATTGCCACACTAAAGATAATGACCATAGCCACCATGTCCATAAGTTTCTTCATGCCTCTATAATTCCTCCTGCCCCTTTCCATTTCTCCTCTGACCTTTAGATAGCTGCTGATCTTTCTTTAACACTGTAATTCTCATTTTGTAGAATTAATATAAGTGGAATCATGCAATACATACTTTATTTATTTATTTATTTATTTATTTATTTATTTGCGATACTGGGGATTGAACTCAGGGACATTCTACTTCAGAGTTACACCCCCAGCCCAATTTTTTATTCTTTAATTTGAAACAGGGTCTCACTAAATTGCAGAATGCCTCACCAGGTAGCTGAGACTAGCCGCGAACCCGGATCCTCCGGTCTCAGCCTCCCAAATGTTGGGATTACAAGCATATGCCACCACGCCCAGCTCCAATACATACTTTAGATGGGAGAAGTATCTGACTTCTTTTGGCATTATTATTTAGCATAAATATTTATTTAGCATAATAATTTCAAGATCCCCAGTACCACAAAAATAAATAGATAAATTTAAAACTAATAATTTGTGGTTTTATTAGAAGGCACCACTAATGGATATTCTCTTATGTTTTATGTGAACTTGTATTTAGACAGAAAAATAATTTGGTGGGGAGCTGGGCATGGTGGTGCACACTTGTAATCTCAATACTTGGGAGGCTGAGATAGAGTTGCAGGTTTGCTGCCAGCCTCAGCAACGTAGCGAGGCCCTCTGCAACTTAGTTAGACCCTGTTTTAAAATAAAGAATAAAAAATAGGTCTGGGAGTATACCTCAGAGATAGAATTCCCCTGGGTTCAATCCCCAGTACCGCAAAAAAAAAGAAAAAAAAATGGTGGTAATTTAGGAATTAATCAGTTAATGGCCATATTGTGTGGTTAAGTTCAACCTTACTCTTTTTTTAAACAGCTGTTCTTAGGTATGTAGACTGCAGTATTTTATAGCAATAACTGAAATGTTTTTGTCATTTCTATACTAAGCAGAATACATTCCTTGAAAATAATGCTGTAAAAGCCAATCTCAAAAGAATATTTACTAGCCAGGCGTGGTGGCGCACGCTTGTAATCCTAGCATTTGGGAGGCTGAGACTGGAGGACCCAGGTTTGCGGCCAGCCTCAGCTACCTAGTGAGGCACTCCGCAACTTAGTGAGACCCTGTTTCAAAATAAAGAATAAAAAATAGGGCTAGAGGTATAGCTCGGAGGTAGAATGCCCCTGAGTTCAATTCCTAGTACCACAAAAAAAAAAGTATATTTACTGTGTGATGACATTTAACATTTGTGAAACATAATTACAGAGATACAGAAGAGGTTAGTGGTTGCCAAGGACTGGGGATGGGGAAGGAGGGCCAGGGATGGCAGTAGAGGGGTTAGCACAAAGGAGTCCTGTGATTATGGTACAATTAATTATATGTATCTTGGTTGTGGTGGTAGTTACACAATATAAAATAGCATAGAGCTATACTCACACATGTGTACATGTATAACTGGCGAAATCTTAATAAGCTCTTTGGGTATACCAATGTCAGTTAACTGGTGTTGATACTGTATTCTGTGTAAGCAAATTGTTAACATTGGGGGATGTTGGGTGAAAGGAGTACAGTACTTCGGTGTACATTTCTTTGGAAATTCTTTCAAATTTATCGTTATTTTTAAATAAAGTAAAATAACACTGCTTTTAATAAGCACTCCCCTCACTCATCCAAACCAGGGCAATTATTAAAGGAAGATATGTGTTCAGTTGATCTGTCCTTGATATATCAGGTTCCACCATCCAGTTACTAGAGCAGCAAAGTAAAAAATTCTTTCAAAGGAGAGTTCTTTTTGCTCTACTCATGCTTTGGAGACAGTGTATTTTCTCTGATGAGTATGCTGTTCCTAGTAAAGTACTTATCAGTTCTAGAAAGATCATTTCTAGTTATGCTATGGATCTTATGGCTAGTGAAGAATATATGCATCCTCCATTTCTTGTTTATTGATATACTGAATATAAAACCTTAAAGAAGTTGGGTCTGGTGGTGCATGCCTGTAATCTTAGTACTTGATAGGTCGAGACAGGAGGATCGCAGGTTCTAGGCCAGCCTCGGCAATTTAGTGAGACCCTTTTTCAAAATAAAATAGGGCTGTAGGGGTATAGCTTAGAGGTAGAATGCCCCTGGGTGCAAACCATAACCACCCCTGCCCTCAGTGGTAGAGTGCCCCTGGGTTCATTCCCTAGTACTGCACAAATAAAAGGGTGTAGTTTAGTTTTTATTAGTATATTCACAAAGTCTGATACTTGTGTGTGTGATACTGGGGATTGAACCCAGGGAGCTATACGACTGAGTTACATACCAGTGTAACCCTATTTTATTTTGAAACAGGGTCTTGCTAAATTACCTCACGCTGTCCTCAAACTCATAATCCTCCTCTCTCAGCTTCCCAAAAACTGGCATTACAGGCATGCACCACCACACCCAACTCTGATTCTGTTTTTTTTTTTTTTTTTAAATAAAATTTATTACAGCATGCTATTAGCAGACACATGTAGATAGTAAAAAGGTTACTATAAGCCAGGAATGGTAGCACATGCCTGTAATCCCAGTACTTTAGAGGCTGAAACAAGGATAATCAGAGGTTCAAAACCAGCCTCAACAACTTGGTGAGGCACTCCACAATTTAACAAGACCCTGTGTCCAAATAAAAAATAAAATTGATCTGGGAGTATAGCTTGGAGGTAGAACACCCCTGGGTTCAATCTCCAGCACCACAAACAAACAAAAAAGGGTTACTGTAATGAAGTGAGTTAGCATACCTATCATCTCCCATAGTTAGTTACTGTGTGTGTGTGTGTGTGTGTGTGTGTGTGTGTGTGTAAGAGCAGTTAGTTAATCTACTGGTTTAGCATGAATACAGTATAAAGTGTCTTTTTTTTTTCTTTTGTGGTACTAGGGATTGAACTTGGGCATTCTACCTCTGAGCTATACCCCCAGCCCTATTTTATTTTGAAAGGGGATCTCACTGAGTTGCAGAGGGCCTCATGAGGTTGCTGAGGCTGGCTGTGAACCTCTGTGTGATCCTCCTGTCTCAGCCTTCTGAGTATTAGGATTTCAAGCATGCACCACCATGCCCATCTTTGAAGTATATTTTTATTACCTGTAATCCTCATGTACATTAGATTTCTACACTTGCTCTATATGTCTGCTGCTTTATATCCTTGGACCTATTGTTGTTTTCCCTATCCTCTCCCTGATAACCACTGTTTTCTTCATCTCTGTATATTTTATTGTGCTTTTAAAAATTTTACATATCCATGAGATCAAGCAATATTTTTCTGTGTCTGGCTTATTTCATTTCGTAGAATGTCCTCCAGGGTCATCCATGTTGTGGCAAATGGCAAAATCTTTTTTTCGGTACTGAGGATTGAACCCAGGGGCATTCTACCTCCAAGCTCTACCCCCTTTTTTATTCCTTATTTTGAAACAGGGTCTCACTAAGTTGTGGAGGGCCTCATTAAGTAGCTGAGGCTGGCCGTGAACCTACGATCCTCCTGTCTCAGCCTCCCAAGTACTGGGATTACAAGCGTGCACCACCACTCCCAGCTTGGCAAGGTCTTTTTTAAGGCTGAATATTATTCCATTATTTATGTGTGTACCACGGTTTTCTTTACTCATTTGTTCATCAAAGAACATTTAAATTGCTTTCATGTCTTAGCTATTATGAATAATGCTGCCATGAACATGGGAGTAAAGATATTTTTATAAGGTAGTGAGTTCATTTCCTCAGGATATATGTCCAGAAGATTAGATTTCTGGGCCATGTGGTTTTGATTTTGTTTGGTGTAGACCACCACACCTGGCTTCTTTTCTTTTTTTGTGTGGTCCTTTTCAGTTTCTTTCACCAGTGTTTTTTGGTTTTCATTGTAGAGCTCTCTTTGGTTAAATTTATTCCTATTGTTTCGAGTTTTCTGTTTTTGTTTGTAGCTATTATAGATTTGTTTGAGGTTTTTTTTTTTTATTCTGATAACTCATCATTGCTGCATAGAGATGCTACTAGTTTTTTAGTAGGTTGATTTTGTATCCTGCAACTTCGCTGGATTTGTGTTTATTCCTATAATAGTATTTTGTTGAAGTCTTTGGAGTTTTCCTCTATGTATGAGATCATGTTATCTGTAAACAGTGGCAGTTTGCCCTCCTCCTTTCCAATTTGGATGCCTTTTTATTTCTTTCTTGTCTGGTTGCTCTGGTTAGGTCTTCCTGATAGTTCTATTTTCCATTTCTTTTCTTCTTTTTTTTAACCTCTGAACCATATGTTATTTTTTATTTTGAAACAGGGTCTCTTTGAGTTGCTGAGGCTAGCCTCAAACCTGTGTTCCCCCGTCTTAGCCTCCCAAGTACTGGCATCACAAGCATGTGCCACCATGCCCGCTTCTATTTTTAATTTCTTTAGAAACCTCTATACTGTTTTTCACAATGATTGTACCAATCTACAGTCCCACCAGGTATTCCCTTTTCTCTGCATTTTTGCATTAATCTTTTTTTTTTTTTTTTTTTTTTTTTTTGCGGTACTGGGGATCGAACTCAGGGACATTCTACCTCCCAGGTACACCCCCAGCCCTATTTTTTATTCCTTATTTTGAAACTGAGTCTCACTAAGTTGCGGAGTGCCTCACTAGGTAGCTGAGGCTGGCCGCAAACCCAGATCCATCCTAATGAGTATCGAGTGGTATCTCATAGTGGTTGTGTTTTGCGTTTTTCTGATGATTAAAGACTGATGCTTTTGTGGGGGGCGGGGTGGTACTGGGGTTGAACCCGAGGCAGTCTACCTCCAAGATACACCCCCAGCCCTGTTTTTTATTTTAATTTTGAAACAGGGTCTCCCTACGTGGATGAGTCTCACTTCTTCTCTTCCTCTTGAATTCTTTAATTTCTGTTCTTTTTGATTTAGGTCTAATGTCATACATAACTTTTTTGAGAAGGCTTTCTTGAAATTTCTTTCATAAATTTAGTTGCCATCTCTCCTCTGCTCTCACAGCTATTTGTTTATCTTTTTATTATATTGTTTATCACATGTATATTGTAATTTGTCTCTTTAGATTTTTGTGTTCCCATTCAGACCATTTATCTCTCAAGGACAGAGGCTGGTTTTGCTTTTCCACTTTTCTCAGGACCTAGAATAATGCCTACCTGGTTTACATGACTTTTTTGGTACATATTTTTTGAACAATTATACCCACGGATAATTCTTGCTTCCCCAAGCCTTATGCGTAAACCAAGAGCTTGATTAATCAATGGTGAATGTTAAAATGTGCTTTGTGTAACTGTTTGAAGGCACCTGAAATATTACCTAGTTCAATCTTCTCCCATGTAATACACATGCGCATACACACTTAAATGTGCACACCGCGCAAATTGAAATCCATAGACAGCAAATGACCTAGTGGTAAAATTAGTACTAAAAACCCATGTTTTCTGATTTTTTTATTCTACCATTCTATTTTTCTTACTCACAGTTTATTCTGATAAGTTAAAATGAAAATTCATTTGTTACCTGAAGTTTAGAGAAAAGACCTTAAAGATAATTTAATTCATATCTTTCTACTTTTTTTTTTTTTTTTTTTTTGGTAGTGCTGGGGATTGAACCCAGGGGCATTCTACCTCCAAACTGCACTCCCAGCCCTATTTTTTATTCCTTATTTTGAAACAGGGTGTCACTAAGTTGCAGAGAGCCTCACTAAGTAGCTGATGTTGGCCATGAATCTGCTATCCTCCTGTCTCTCCCAAGTACTGGGATTATAGACGTGTTCCACCATGCCATCTTAGAAAAGAAATTTTAAATTGGTTTAAGTGATGACAGCATTTTTCTGTTTTGTAGACCTCCGTGAGTGAAAGTCTTCAGAGGGAAGCTGCTAAGAAGCAAGCCATGAAACAGGTAAGGTGGATGGATAAAATATATGTATTTGGTGAAGCATTCTACCTCCGAGCTATACCCCTAGGCCCCTATTTTTTATTCTTTATTTTGAAACCGAGTCTCACCAAGTTGCGGAATGCCTTACTAGGTAGCTGAGGCTGGCCGCGAACC
>PVLC010034358.1:0-16897 GCA_004027655.1 Graphiurus murinus
CTGGAAGGTGAATTGTAGTAATTAATTACATTTTATCCTTGATTCTGACAAAGTTTTTGGCTTAGAAAGTGGGAGGGCTCTTCTATGTGATTTTCTTTGCCAAGAGAAAACTTGTCAACTGTGACATAATCACAGACCTGAAAAAGAACTTGCTAATTGGTACATTATTCATTTCACTATTTTCCATTGTGGTATCCAGGAGAAAATTATATTACTACAGGCATGTGGAATAGATATGTGGAAGACATCTATAATACTGTTTCAAGAAGGCTGTAAATTTTATTTTACACAATAATGATAAAAATTAAAACAAAAATTAAGAACATACCAGTAGTAATAGTATTAAGACATATTAAATAAGACTAAATATAATTAAAATTATATATAATCTTACATAAAATTTGTAAACTATCAATAAGATGATTATAATAAGGTATAAATAATTCCATGTTTGTGGTTTGAAACAATGTTGTAAGGTTTGTGACTTGTCTGAGACAGGTTTATGGAATTTGAGAAGTTATGGATCATTGATTTTATAAATTATGTATAAATGCAAAGGATACAATAGAGTCAAGAAATTTGTACAGAACAAAATTAAATTATTAATTTAATTATTATAGAAACTTACAAAGCTTCAGTAACAAAGTTCTGGTACAAGGTTAGCACAAAAGATTGGGCAAAGCATAGTCCAAATATAGGTGCTTGCATCC
The DNA here is from genome assembly GCA_004027655.1 of Graphiurus murinus. Taxonomy (NCBI): domain Eukaryota; kingdom Metazoa; phylum Chordata; class Mammalia; order Rodentia; family Gliridae; genus Graphiurus; species Graphiurus murinus. The sequence continues at coordinate 711 of PVLC010034358.1, forward strand.
CTGTTAAAATACCAATGTCATTCTTCAAAGACCTACAGAAATCAGTCCTAAATTTCATATGGAGAAAGAAAAGACCCAGAATAGTCAAAGCAATTCTTAACAATAAGAACCATGCAGGAAGCATCACAGTTCTTGATTTCAAGTTACACTATAGAACTATAGTAATAAAAAAAAATGTTATTGGCACAATAACAGACACATAGACCAAAAGAACAGAATCAAAGAAACAGAAGCAAATCCACACACTTATAGCCAATTGATTTTTTGACAAAGGTTCTAAACATGTTGTCTAAAAGATATCCTTTTCAAAAAAAATAGCGTTAAGAAAATTGGTTATCCATTTGTAGAAAAATGAAAGTAAATGTCCACTTCTTAGTCTGCATAAGAGTTAACTCAAGATGGATTAAAGACCTGGAAATTAGACCAGAGACTTTTAAATTACTAGAAGAGGGCATAGGCTCAACACTCCAATATAAAGGCACAGATAGAAAGGTTTCCCAATAAGACCCCTAAAGCTCAGGAAATTAAAATAAGAATTAATAAATGGGATATTAAACTAAAGTTTCTGTTCATTAAAGAAAACCATCAAGAGAAATTGGAGGTCTGACAGGAAAGGAGAGCAAAGTTGCAGCTCTATTAAGGAAAACTAGTTGGCAATGTCTATTTAAATAAGGATAGGCATTCACCATGTCAGACTATTCTGCTTCTAGGTATATACCTGATATTCATGTACATGTGCTACTTCAAACATACAAAGTAAATATAATGACATTATCATTTATATTAGCCTTAAACTAAAATAAATCCAAAAATACATAAAGAATAAAATTGTACTACAAACAAAATTGCAATGAAAGTGAATAAACCATATAAAATATAAAATTATAGGTGAAATTCAGCATAATATTGCTCAAGATGATGCTCATAATCTCATTTAAAAATTAAAAATACAAGAAAACTAAACTGTAGTGTTTACAGATACATGCTTATCTTGCAAAATCCTAAGTGCATCAAATAATTATAAAAAAAGAGGATAATATTACTCTAGGATCAAAGCGTGAGATAATGAAAGCAAAGGATATTTTGATGATTCCAGGTCATGTTATTATATTATTTCTACATTCTAATGTTACTTTTACAGATGCTCTGTTTTAACACATCACTTAGAAGGGACATTTAAATATCAAACATCTAAAAATAAATTTGATAGAGAATGCATAAAAAACAATGGACCATTATTGAGAGCAAGACACAAAAACCTATCAACCAAGCTTGAGATATACTAGGTTTATGATATAAAAACTTTAGGAATGCAGAGATATCAGCTTGCACTGATGTAAAAAAATAATATTGTCTAATCATATTCAGTAGAAACTGAAAAGAATGGTTCTATTATTTGTGTAGAAATGGTAATGTCCAAGAAGAGCCAAGGCACATTTGTAGAAGTATAAAGTAGCCTACATGAATTGTATTAAAGCTCAATTAATTAACACTATATGGTTTTGATAGGGTAAAAATACGAGTTAATGGAATAGAGAAACCAAAACAAATTCATGCATACATGGGCATTTTGATCTGCAAGAAAAAGTAGTAATGAAGATAAGTGACTTTGAAATTAGTCCTCTAAAAATTAGAGAGCTGTGTGGCACAATTCATGTCTACATCACACTACTCACAAAATGTCTTTTAAGTAGACATTACATGTAACTTGAAAAAATAATAACTTGAAAGAAAAATTAGCTATGAGAATATAATGTAGAGAAAGATTTTGCCTATGTGTTGAAATATTGGTTCTATACCCTCTTCAAGTAGCTGCAAAGCCTCTGGCCTGACTTCCAGGTCTTTGACGCATCCTGAATTGACTCTTGGGCAGGGTGAGAAAGTAGGGTTTGTTTCTATTTTCCTGCATTTTTTCCAATACCATTTGTTGAAGAGGCTATCTTTTTTCCAGTGTATGGTTTTGGCTTCTTTGTCAAAAATCAATTGACTGTAAGTGTGTGAGTTTGTTTCTGAATCTTCTCTTCTGCTCCATTGGTCTATGTGTCTGTTTTTTGCCAATACCATGCTGTTTTTATTACCATGGCTTTGTAGTTTGGCTGGTGCCATAGTTTGAAGACAGGTATTGTGATGCCTCCTGCGTGGTTCTTGTTGCTAAGAACTACTTTGGTTATTCTGGGATTTTTCTTGTTCCAAATGAATTTAAAGACTGATTTTTCTATTGTCTGTGAGGAGTGATTTTGGTAATTTAATGGGTATTGCATTGAATCTGTAGATCACTTTTGGGAGGATGGCCATTTTGATGATATTTATTCTGCCTATCCAAGAGCATGGAAAAACCTTTCCAACAAGACCCCAAAGGCACAAACAACTCCAGGAAGATCAATACATGGGATTGCATTAAACTGAAGAGATTCTGTGCAGCAAAGGAAACTATCATGAACCTCAAAAGAGAGCCCACAGAGTGGGAGAAAATTTTTGCTAGCTACTCTTCTGATAGGGGACTAATATCTAGAATATACAGAGAACTCAAGAAACTCACAGCTAAGAAAACAACCCTATCAAAAAATGGGCAAAGGATCTAAATAGACACTTCACAAAAGAAGAAATACAAATGGCCAATAAATGTATGAGGAAATGTTCAACATTATTAGCAATCAGAGAGATGCAAATCAAAACTACTTTCAGATTTCACTTAACCCCAATTAGAATGGCAATCATCAAAAACATGAACAACAAATGCTGACAAGAGTGTGGAGAAGGGGGAACCCTAATACATTGTTGGTGGTGGGATTGCAAATTAGTGCAACCACTTTGGAAAACAGTATGGAGGATCCTCAGACAAATGGGAATGAACTTACCATATGATCCAGCAATACAACTTCTGGGTATTTACCCAAAAGAATGGAAACCAAACTATCAGACCGATGCATGTTTATAGCCGCACAATTCACAATTGCCAAACTATGGAAACAGCCAAGATGTTCATCGACAGATGAATGGATTATGAAACTATGCGATATGTACACAATGGCATTTTACTCAGCCATAAAGAAAAACAAAATCATGTTATTTTCAGGGAAATGGATACAACTGGAAAACATTATGTTAAGTGAGATTAGCCAGTCACAAAAAGTAAAAAATTGTATGCTCTCCCTAATATGCGAAAGTTAGAGAGAAAGTGGGACATAAGAAGAACTCTAGACAAAGAAGGAGAAACCTTAGATGAGCAAAGAAGGTGACTTAACTGAAGGTGGTGTGAGAGGGAGAGAATACCCTAATGCACATGATATACTTTCACAAACATATTAAATTCAATCACTAAACTGAACCTGAGAAGGAGGGAGGGGAAGGAGTGGGGTGGGAATTAGGGAAGAATTAAATGAGAAATGTGTGCATGTATGCCTTTACCAGCTTGTACCTAACAAAGATGTATGATTACAATGCACCAATAAAAAAAAGAATATAATGTAGAATAATAAATTTTCTATTGTGCTTAAATATCCAAGTATTTTATTTCTATTATATTATCTAATGAATCTTAGCAAAACATTTAGCCAAAGAGATATTAAGACAATTTGGTGGCTTAGATTTTTGTCTTAGCAAGTAAACAATAGTTTTGTTTGAATCCAAACTGTAATCTTCTGAAAAGGCTACATTGAAAATACATGTACAATATAACAAACCCAGACCACTCAGCAACCACAAAAATGACTAAATAATCATATTTCTCTAACATAGATGATTATTCATGGCTTATCAATGAAAATAGTCCCATTTTAATTCTCCTGTCCTATAGATAAAATTTATTAAGACATCTTATCTCTGAATCTTCCCTACTTCTTGATAGCATTTAATTGATAACCATCTCTTCTTATTTTAATGCCTTCTATAGTTTCTCTGTCATAAGCTTAAATGTTAGGTCTCTGTATGCCAACTTGTCTGAGATACCTGTTCTTCCAAGGTATAATTTCTTTGCTGTAGGAATCTCAAAATCCCTAACTTTACTTAAACACAGATATACTTTTGGTGGCATTTATTTATTGTCTTTTTATAATCAAAGACAATGTGAGACAGTGCATTTGGGCATCTTTATGTCACAAAGTGTACAGATTTTTATACAGTATGATTGGTGTTTCTACTTCCAAATTAAAACCATATATGACTGTACTAAAAATAATGCTTTATATCTCCTCTCAAGAATAATGCTAATAGATTATTCTGTTAATTCTTTAGTGATTTATCTAATGATTAAAGTATCAAACTATATTTTCTAACCCTAAAATATGGTTTTTAAAAGGCACATTTCTGTGACTTGAAAATGTTTGAATTCACAAGAAAATCCATGCCTACCAAATTACAGATACATATTTAGAATACAATTTGTTGTAATTATATGTCTCCTCAGGGAGAACATGTGTATGCTACAAGAGTGTGTCAGCAATCATTTTCAGTGTTCTGATTATACCCTTTATGATCTGCCTTCCTAATTCAGAGGGCAGGCACATTTTTTCTCACTATGTTAATTAGTTTCTCTTCAATAATCCAGATGTTTTGTTTATGTAATTTATTCCTTCCTGTTGACTTTTTAGTAATGAGATTAATGTCTGATTTTCCTGTGTCTAGCTCAATATTATGCAGCTATAAGCATTTCTTTTAAAATGAGAATGAAAAGCACCAAATCTAACAGTTTTTTTCTCATCTTCAGTCATTGAAAGGTATTCTTTAGAGAAATGTCATTGGGAATTTTTAAAAGTTTATACCTTACCCTTAAAATTGTATAACAAAACTCCTAAACAACAAATATATGCAAAAGCTACTATTAAAATGGAAAACTAGATATTCTTTTGTATGTCACTAATAGTGATGTAAAAGCGCAACATCAAGGTAAATGTACATGCTTAGAGCAAGGGTTTCTTCATCATTTCCTGCCATGGTATGTTCCATTTTAGATTTCCATTTTCTATTCATATATAGATAATTTTAAGTGTCTCTGTGCCCATAAATGAATGAACCAAATTAGATTTTCAATTGTACATACTCATCTATCATAGAGACATACTTCAGCAGTTATTATCAAGGTACATGTAGAAGATAAAGCAAATTTTAGTCTATAATTATTGATGGGAATATATACGAAGTGATTCTATTAAATATAAACAATTGTCAATTAAAAGGCATTTGGGTTTGGATATGTCCTTTAAAAATTTACAAGGTGCCTGCCTCTCTTTGTTGGCATACCAAGCTACCCTCAATCCGTATCCCTTTGTAAATCCATCTTTTTTACTTAACCTACATTATGTAATAAAATTATTTTATTTTCTTCAGTTTAAAGCTAATTCAAAAGAACTTTTCAAAAAAGGAAACATTAGGTGTTACTTAGAGCAACCTTATTCCTATGCTTTTTATATATACTCTATGGTCAGCATGACAGAGTCAATGGTAGAATTCCAGTCCAAAAGCAAGAAAGAATGGCAAACCTATCTGGAAGGCAGCAAGCACAGGGATCTGCTCTTCAATAGGGGACAGTCAGTCTTTTGTTCTATTCAGGTCTTCAACTCCCTGAGTGAGGCCCACTTGCATTTAGGAAGACAACTTGCTCTACTCCATTATTTCAATTTTCAACTCACCAAAAAGCACCCCACAGAAACACAGAGAATATAGCTTGGCCATACTATTTCCATATTTTGTGGCCCAGTAAACCTGACACATGAAATTAACCTTAAATTTACAAATTTGGAACATATAATAGTTATCAGGTAATATTTTATTTAACAACTGTGCTGCTCTCACATACATACAATACTCAAAGACTCATCAATGACAATTTAAAATATTCCTTCAATTTTTATATTTATTATGATTTCATGTTAGGAAAAGGCATAAATTGGTTATAACTTGTAAGTCTGTGTGCATGTCCATGAATGAGTTACAGAAAGAAAGACTGAGAGAAAATGGAAATATTGTGATACTTAATTGTACAACTAGACTACAGTACCTAGTTTTGTGGTTACATGTTAGAGAACCATATGCTTCTGTGAAGTTTAACAGATGTGATTAATAATTATAATAAGTTAACTTTAAGTAAAGAGACTCCCTACATAAGATGAGTAGACCTCATAGAATAATTTAAGGCCTTCAGAGTAAAGGTTGAGGTTTCCCAAAGACTACAATCTGTCTTCTTGTTTCCACTCTCTGGTTTGTTCTCAAATATTGGACTCAATACTGCAATATCAACTATTACCTGGATTTCTGGACTGTAGGCTGGTCTTATAAATTTCAGATTTAACAATAACCACCATTAAATATGAAAATTCCTTAAAATAAGTCTCTCCCTCTCCAAATAAATATTATGATGCTCAGCCTAGATTGTAGAAACCTTTCAGGGTTCAATCCTTTTAGCTTATTATAGAGCAAGATAACACAAGTTTATTAAGACCATTAAAAAAAGGACTTTATATGGGTGGGCCACATGCTTTATTCTTGAAATTTGATCAAGAAATGTGTATAATGAAAATGAAGTAGAACCAGTGGTTTAGATGACCCATTAAATTTGAGAAATATTTTGGTTGTGTTTCCAGTGTTTACTAAATGATTTGAGATTTAGAAATTACTGTTTTTGCATTAAAGATTTAATAGTGTGAGTATGGTAGTGTCAGCAATGAATAGAAGAAAAATATTAACAAAAATTAAGAGATCAAGCAATTATGACATCAAGGATTAGAAAAGGTAGGCATATGAGTATGTTGTAGTTACATTTCTCATTATTATAATGTTAGGGCTTCTGCATTTTCTTTCTCATTTAGAAACACCTCTGCACAATAAGTCTGCAAAACATTATCATAGCCTACATGTGGCTTTTGCCTTTAATCCCAGTATTTGGGAGGCAGAAACAGGAGAATTGTAAGTTCAAGGATAGCCTTAAAAATTTGGTAAAGCCCTCACTAACTTAGTAGAACCCTGTTTCAAAAACAAAGAATAAAATAGGAATGGGGGTGAGATTTGGAGGTAGAATGCCTCTGAGTTCAACATCAGGTACCAATAAATAAATAAATAAATAAATAAATAAATAAATAAAAACTATACTTTCTATTTTCATTTAATTTTTGTCACTTTTTGACTGATTATATACCATAGTTATTTTTACATACAATATGAGGTGGGAAGCTAATAAAATATTTGTCCTAATAGATTTTGAACTCTTCAAAAATTAAATTACTTTTGATAGTGATTCTTTACTATTTTCAAATTAATGTTTCCTTTTATTTTTGAAATAATATTTGTTGTTAGAGAAAAGGCAAGTTGTTGAAAAAATTATGATTACTTAGTCTCTTAACATAGCAACTTGATTCATGAGAAAATTGCATATTATTTTCCAAAATTTTGTTGAAACTTTTCATCTGGTCACCTGTAACTGAGATTAGCTGAATTATATTCCTGATGGTAGACAGATATCTAATATGCCTATCTTCCAAAATTAACAACAAATTCATCTTTGTAAAGTATTTATAATTAAATTTTAATAAGGAAAAAGGAACTCTGCAGAAATTTGGTATGACATTTCATAATAGTTATTCCTCTCAGGACATATCCCAATTGAGAAAAGAGTAAACGGCTGAGAATCTCAGCAAAGTACCTGAGAAATGGTCTTATACAAAGAGATCTCATAGCTCTCATTTTGGACCTTCCAGACACCACATACTTAGGGGATATGAATCACACTGCAGGATGAGTCATATCATTACAAAACACTCAAGATGTTCAGTCAGAACCACTGAAAGGCTATGCTCAAGGACCAGAGATGAGCCAGAGGGTAGAGGATTTCCCAAAAGTAATCTATAATTATTTCATCATGATGCCAGAATAGATTAAAGTGAATACTCTTTCTATCTTCCTAGCAAAAGCATAGGTGAACTCCCTCCCTAGGAAAAATACAAATCTCCCAGAAACTATAAAATGTTGCTGAGTTTGTTGATCAGTTCTATAAGTTTTTTGGTTGACTTTGTTGGGTCTTCTAAGTATAGTATCATGTCATCTACAAAAAGGGATACTTTTAGTTCTTCTTTCCCTATTTTTACCCATTTGATTTTCTTCTCTTGCTTTATTGCTCTGGCTGGAGTCTCAAGTACTATATTGAAGAGAAAAGGTGATAATGGACATACTTGTCTTGTTCCTGTTTTTAGTGGGAACTCTTACAGTTTTTCTCCATTTAATATGATGTTGGCTGTGGGCCTATTGTATATTGCCTCTATGATTTTGAGGTATGTTCCTTCTATTCCGATTCTCTGCAGTGCTTTTAGCATGAATGGGTGTTGGATCTTATCAAATACTTTTTCAGAATCAATTGAGATGATCATGTAATCTTTGTCTTTGAGTCTGTTTATGTGGTGAATTACATGGATTGTTTTTCATGTGTTGAACCAGCCTTGCATCCCTGAGATGAACCTGACTTGGTCATGGTGTATAATTTTCTTGATGTGGTTTTGAAAGCACATTGCTAGTATTTTGTCTAGCAGTTTTGCATCTAAGTTCTTCAATGATATAGGCCTATAGTTTTCTTTTCTTGAGCTCTCTTTATTTGGCTTTGGTATTAATGTGATGTTGGCTTCATAGAATGTGTTTGGGAGGGTCCTGTTTCTTTCTATTTCATGGAATAGTTTAAGGAGTATTGGAATTAGCTCTTCTATAAATGTTTTATAAAATTCACTTGGAAAATAATCTGGCCCTGGACTTTTATTGGATGGTAAACTTTTTATTGCTGTTTCTATCTCTATGATTGCTATTGGTCAATTTAAGTTTTCGACATCTTCTTGACTCAATTTAGGAAGGTTATATGTGTCTAGAAATCTCTCAATTTCTTCTAGATTTTCCATTTTGTTGGAGTATAGTTTTTCAAAATAGTTTCTGATGATCCTCTGTATTTCCATACTGTCAGTGGTAGTATCACCTTTTTCATCTATTAGTTTGGTAATTTGGGTTGATTCTTTCTTTCTTTGGTTAAGTTGGCCAATGGTTTATCTATCTTGTTTATTTTTTCAAGAAACAGCTTTTGTTTTTGTTGATCATCTGCATTTTTTTAAATTCTCTACTTCATTAATTTTTACTCTGAGTTTCAAAATTTCCTGTCTTCTACTAGCTTTGGATTTAGACTCTTCTTGTTTTTCAAATGTTCTGAGCTGCATCATTAGGTTATTTATTTGGTTTTTTTCTGTTCTTCTTATGTGGGCACTCAGTGCTATAAATGTGTCTAGATGCAAAATCAATCTTTAAAAATCAGAAGCTTTCCTGTATGCCAACCATAAATCCACTGAAAAAGAAATCCAAAAAACAATTCCACTCACAATAGCACTCCTAAAAATAAAATACTTGGGGATAAACCATACCAAAGAGGTAAAAGACAACAAAAAGCCCAGGATAGCCAAAGTAGATCTTAGCAACAAGAACCATGCAGGAGGTATCACAATACCTGACTTCAACCTCTACTACAAAGCCACAGTAAAAACAAAACAAAACAAAAAAACAGCATGGTATTGGCACAAAAACAGACACATAGTACAATGGAGCAGAAAAGAAGATTCAGAAACACACTCACATGCTTACAGTCAATTGGTTTTTGACAACGGTGCCAAAAATATACACTAGATAAAAAGATAGCTTCTTTAACAAATAGTGTTGGCAAAACTGGTTAACCATATAGAGGAAAATGGAAATAAACCCCACTTTCTCACCTTGCAAAGAGTCAACTCAAGGTGGATCAAAGACTTGGAAGTCAGGTCAGAGACCTTGCAGCTACTTGAAGAGGGCATAGGCCTAACACTACAACACATAGGCACAGGTAAAAACTTTCTCAACAAGACCCCAAAAGCACAAGCAACTCAAAGGAAGATCAAATACATGGGAATAAATTAAATTGAAGAGCTTCTGTGTAGCAAAGGAAACTATCAGGTACCTCAACAGAGAGCACATAGAGTGGGTGAAAAATTTTGCCAACTACTCTTCTGATAGAGGACTAATATCTAGGATATACAGAAAACTCAAGAAAATCACAGTTATGAAAACAAATAACCCAATAAAAAATGGGAAAGGATCTAAATAGACACTTTACAAAAGAAGAAATACAAATGGCCAATAAATTTATGTGGACATATTCAACATCATTAGCAATCAGAGATGCAAATCAAAACTACCTTGAGATTTCACCTAACTCCAATCAGAATGGCATCATAAAAAAACTATGAACAACAATAAATGCTGGTGAGGGTGTGGAGAAGTGGAAACCCTAATACATTTTTGGTGGGATTGCAAATTAGTACAACCACTTTGACAGTATGGAGGATCCTCAGATGAATGGGAATGAACCTATCACATAATCCAGCAATACCAATGGGTATCTACCTAAAAGAATGGAAACCAAACTATCACACTGATAAATGTGTATCTGTGTTTATAGCTGCACAATTCACAATTGCCAAACTATGGAACAGCCAAGATGTCCATCGGCAGATGAATGGATTACAAAACTATGGGATATGTACACAATGGAATTTTACTCAGCCATAAAGAAGAAGAAAATCATGTTATTTGTAAGGAAATGGATGCAACTAGAAAACATTATGTTAAGTGAGATTAGTCAGTCACAAAGAGTAAAAAAACATATGTTCTCCCTAATATGCAGATGCTAGGGAGAAGATGGGGCATAAGAGGGACTCCAGATGAAAAAGGAGAAACCCTAAATAAGCAAAGAAGCTGACTTAACTGAAGGTGATGGACAGGGACATGGGCACCCTAATGCACATGATGTACATTCACAAGTATATCAAAGTCAATCACTAAACTGACCTTGAGAAGGAGGGAGGGCGAGGGAGTGGGGTGGGAATTGGGGAAGGGGTTAAATGAGAAATGTGTGCATGTATAACTTTATCAGCTGTACCTAACAAAGATGTATGGTTACAATGCACCAATTAATAAAATAAATAAATAAATAGAAACTGTAAAATTTTGGAATAAAGTCTGATAGTCAAAAAAAAAAGAAAATCAACCCACTCTTTACATGTGAAAACAGTAACTAGCTTAAAGCCAATAGAAGATAAATAGAGTCACTCAATTGATCTAGACCTTGAGAAAATACAGGAAATGTCTAAAATAAAAACAAAGATGATTAATAGCATTGGATAACTGAAATATACAAACAGAAGCAAAGTTTGGTGGCACAGGCCCATATTCCCAGTGGCTCAGAAGCATCCCAATTTCAGGGTCAGCCTGGCAGCTTAGGGAGATTGTGCTTCAAAATAAAAAGGGCTAGGGATGTATCTCAGTAGAAAAGAGCCACTGGGTTCAATCTCCATGAAAACAGTACATAAAAAAGAAATATTCAAACCAAAGCACAATGTAGTGTGGGGACAGAAAATGCAATAGCCCACAGTAGGTGCTCAATAGATAAATTTAAAAGCACATTAGTTACAAGAAAAGAGAATATAAATAAACATAAAGCCAGATCAGAAAAAAAAATGCATAGAAAGGAAAGTAAGGGACACAAGTAAAAAAAGAGTATATATTTGGGACAGAGTGAAAAACTAAAGCCTGAATATAATTTATCAAATCCCCGAATCATATAAAAATAGATAGAGCAGAGGAGAGGAGAGAGGAAAGAGAGGGAGAGGGAGAGAGAGACAGAGAGAGACAGAGAGAGAGAGAGGAGATAGTATTTGAGAATAAAATGATTGATTGAAATTTTTGCAGAATTCAAACAGACTCAAGTAGGAGATTCCGCAATCTGTGAAAATACCAAGCAGGTTAAATAAAATGAAAATGAAAGGCAAAGAGAAAAAATACCCAAGTAATGAAAGAAAAAATGTCAAATGGCATTTACAGTAACAAAAATAAAATATAAAACTTTTAGAAATGTTGAAATCTGAAGTTAATAAATGCATCTTTACTATAAGTAGACAGAACTACTGCCAAACTAGAATTGTATACCCGCAAAAATGTCCTTCAAAATTATGAATTTTCAAACAAATACAAGCTGAACACCATCAAACGTGCACTAAAAAAGTTCTAAAGAGAATCATTTAGGAAACAGAAAAATAATTCCAGAACAAAACAAGGAAATGAAGAAAGAAATAAGGAGCAACATAAAATTGTATGTTAATGTATGAGTGTAATGTAAATGAAATGAGAAAAATGTAAATAAACTTTATAAAAATGTTAATAAAATTGATAATATTGAGTAAAATGTAAACATACATTTATGTGCTAATATTGTAAAAATGTGCTAATATTGGTAAAAGAATAAAAAATAGTAATATTAGATTTTAACAAACTAACTTTGGATAAATAAAACTAGTAAAAATGGAAAATTGTGTAACTACAAAGTTATGTTACTATTATATATTCCTCAGAAACCACTAACTTTTATTTTCCTTTGGCGCTGGGGATTAAACCCAGTGGCATTCTACCTTTTCATTCTGATACAGGGTCTCACTAAATTGTTGAGGATGGACTTAAACCTTTAATTCTCCTGTCTCAGCCTCTCAAGTGCTGGGATTACAGGTGTGTACCACAGTGTCTCGCTACCAGTAACTTCTTAAATGATTGAAGTATACACATAACTTCTTTGTATCTAATAATATTAATATCTATAGCAATCTACATAGGGATTAGAATAATTATGTGATTCTAATGAAATATTTCTATTAATATATTCTATTAGACATCTTTGAACATGTATGTGTGACAATCATATTTTCTTGAATTTAGCATTGATTGAGGGTTTTTTCCCCCTTCCTGGTCTATTTTAATCATTAAATTATCTTTTGATCCAATAGGTTCACTTTCTACATCTTTAAAGTTCCTTTGTTATCTTTATTAGAATGAATAGCTAAAATGGATCCTTTTATCATACGTTTTCAGAAAATGTGACAGTTGATAACTAGAGGAAGATTATATTAATTTACTTGCCATAGGTTTTTGACATAGCTATTTCTTTAGCATTTTACCTTTTATTAAAATGAGAAAAGGTAAAGTTGGATAATGGAGTTTTCATTATTTTTTCCCAAGGCCAATGACAGATTACTGTGATAATTTCTTCAAATTTTAAAAGCTCATAGACTTAACTTGATTTTCCTCCTAGGATTATCAGATCTTTATACAGAGCAATACCAATTTTATGATATAATACCATATTAATTTGTCAGGTTCTCTCTCCAGAGAAATAACATTGCTGTTCTTCAAGTGCTTCTTAACATTTCTTTTTTTTAACATTTCTAATTAGATAAGAGTATTACTAAATAAGTTTGGTATTATATGATACATTGTATACTGAAATGTGATATGAAGAAAAGACAGAGTATAGAATTTCTATTTACTAATGTAAAGCTAAATATGAGTAGGAAGGTTTATGCTACTACAAGAATGCCTTAACTACTTACTCTGGAGATGTAATAGCTAAAGTATCTTTTTTGTCTCCATAAGATATTAAATTACAATTTTATAAGTATATACTGTTTTCTTGAATTTGGATAATAAATTTCCTTACTATTATTTACATTTAATTCATATGAGAATAGTCTTATATGTAAATACTTCCTAAATATGTAAAATATTTTATTTTATGTATAAGATAGGCCAATGAATAAAAAGTGACATTTTTAAACACATGATATTTTCAAGTATATATAACTATCTTAGCACTATGTCTAGTATTTCCCAGAATAGGATAATTTCTGCCGAGTGGGGGGGTGGATATGTAATTGAGGTTATAAACAGAGATAGAATAGGACAATTAAATGAAAGGTAGCAATAAAAAATTTTACATCTGTAGGACTTCCACCAATAACTAGATACTACTCAAAATATCAGAGATCTAATTTTGTGAATATTCATATACAAAATTGGGATGATTTGGCTTTTTTTGCTGATGTATTTTAAATACTCCCCTGGAATTATGGAATCTTCTGTTTTTAGGAAGGATGGAGTTGGGCATCATAAACCAATACACATATTTCAAAAACTAGAAAAATAATCTAAATAAAGTTGCATATGTGTATTAAGGTGTATGTAAAAATAAGCAAGTACTATTATAAATGTTAATGTATACATGATATAATTACACTGTGTATATAAACATATTTGTATGTATTTTTATAATATGCACATGCTTTTAGTAAAGTATAAATGTGAATACCTGCATGGTGTGTGTGTGTGTGTGTGTGTGTGTATGTGTGTGTGTGTGTTACTAGGGATTGAACTCAGGGGCTTTCTACATCTGAGCCACACCTTTAGACCTGTTTTTATTTTTTAAATTTGTTATACTTTTATTGGTGCATTATAGTATCACATCATAATGCACTTCATAGTGATAGTGGCATACATGCAAACTAAGTTGCAGAGGGCCACGCTAGGTTGCTGAGGCTGACTAGGATCTGTGAGGTCAGCCTCCCAAATACAGGGATTAGTCTTATGACACCACACCTAGCCACATGTGCATATTTAATAAAACTCTGCAGTAATCTGTGGAAGCAAATAGAGCAACTAGATTGGTCAAGGGGCACTTCTAAAAGGTGAGGAGTTAGGATCCATCAGATTCTAATTCAAAGGCCAGAGTGTACTCATGAAAAAGAGAGATAAGCCAGATTTATAAAGAATGTAATTATAACACCATTTAAGCTCCAAATTATTTCAATCTACAAGCCTCTCAGCAAAATTGAAGATAAAATATAATGTAAATGTAGATGTATGCTGATAAAAAAGAGGAAAAGTATACTACGTATCTTTTAAGAACATGAAAGACATAAGGAAGAATAAGGGAAAATATGTAGCATACACAAATGTGTCAGAAGATAGGTTATATAGTTATTTTCACCATAATGCTTCATAGGAAGCAGTACCTTAATAAAGATGTAATTTCAAATTACAATGGTTCTTTTTTATTTTTACCTTTTTATACAAGATAAAGAATTCATATAAAGATAAGTAAGATAAATATTCCATATCTATTTCACAATAAGGTTTTTAAAGTAAAAATGTCACAAGGTAGCTGAGTATGGTGGTACATGCCTGTAATCTCTGTATTTAGGATGCTGAGACAGAAGGATTACATGTTTGAAGCCAGCCTCAGCATTTATTGAGACATTGTCTCAAAATGAAATAATAAAAAGGCTGAAAGTATAGCTCAGAGGTAGAATAATCCTGGGATCAACCCCTGGTACAAAAAGAAGCAAACAAAAAATGCTGCAAGATTATATATGCATTTGTTTGAATTACCCTTGAGTAGGGAAAGAAGTCCCTATCAATACACCAGAAAGGGAAAATAATCAACAAATGATTCATTAATTTAAGTATATTAAATTAAGATGTACGTGTGTTTTTCTATGTCATGACATTCAGACAAACTTTAAAAATATCTCCAATATTAATTAGTAGGTAATATGTTCACTGTTAAAAATGTACATGTTTTACAGATGTGTTAGTCCACACTACAGGTCAAGTGAAAATGATAGACAATAATCCAAGACTATCATCTATGAAATCAACAAAATAATAAGAAGTGCTATAATAATCTAGGGCACAGAAAATTTCAGAAAAAAATCAGTTTTTCATTTTTCAATCTTTCACAAGTGTAGTTTGGTAAGACAAATATAGACATAGGTATGTATTATCACTTCTATAAAACATTTATATTATAAAAGCTCAATTCACAGGTAAAATAAAACAATTCTAAACCTATATACCAATGTTACTTGGTATCAATTGGGTGAGTGGAGGTCCCAGGATCCCCCGTGGATGTGGATACCAAACGCACAGATACTCAAGCACTCTGTATAAAAATGGTGTATGATATGCATATAAGCTATGTATATCTTCATGTACACATTGAATTATCTTTAAATTATGTGGTGTGTGTGTGTGTGTGTGTGTGTGTGTGTGTGTGTGTGTGTGTGTGTGTATGTTAGTGGGGATTGAGCCCAGGGACATTCTACCCTTGAGCTACACCCCAGCCCTATTTTTATTTATTTATTTTTTGTTTGTTTTGAAAGAGGATCTCACTAGGATGTTGAGAGTATGGCTAAGTTGCTGAGGTTGTTCTAACCTGGGATTCTCCTGTCTCAGCCTCCCAAATACTAGGATTATAGATGTGGACCATTATGCCCTGCTAGATTACATTTACTGTCTAATGAAATGTGATTTTGTGA
>PVLC010034359.1:0-16976 GCA_004027655.1 Graphiurus murinus
ATTCAGCCTTCACCATTGACTACATCACAGTTTGCCCTTGTATATACCAGCTAATTCCTTTAAATCTCTACAGAGGAAGCCAGCCAGTACTCCACACATAGAAGGTTATATTCACACAAGACACAAACAGCATTTGCCTGCAACTCAGAGTCTACTCCCTATTAGTGAGGTGACAGGCAGGTCCCCAGACTATAACATCCAGGACCCATCAATGCCCCCATCACAGCGGTCAGAGTCCTGGAGTAGCTGCAACCCAGTGCTGATGATCTACAGGCAGAACAACAGAGGGATGATACAGGACACAGACAGCAAAGAAGGTATTGTAGGGTGATAAATACTCAAAAGAAAGCTGCAAATACTCATATGGTTGAGACTATTCATTTTTAAGACATACCTTGAGGCAAATGTTTACCTCTAGAATAGGATATTATAAAGGGAGAGAGATTAGACATAGTGAATCAGAAAGGGAGGGAGGGAGGGAGAGAATTTCTCCAAAAAAGATAGGTAAGTAGCCAATAAACCATGAGAAGATACTCAACATCATTAGCACAAATCAAAACAATAGACAATACTTCATATTCTCTAGGATGGTGTCTTAGTCCATTTTCTTTTCTTTCTTTACCTTCTTTCTCTTATATTCATGTGTGTGTGTGTGTGTGTTACTGTGGAATGAAGCCAGGGGAATTCAGCTCTGAGCTACACCCAAACCCTATTTTATTTATTTTGAAACAAGGCCTTGCTAAGTTGCTGAGACCGGTCTTGAATCTGTAATCCTCCTGTCTCAGCCTCCCAAGTAATGGAATTACGCACACCTGGCTTCCATTTTCTTTTTTAAAGTTTACATTAAACATAAATAAATCACTAAAATTTAAATTATTTAAATATGATGTAATGTTTCAACACATGTACACATTGCGTATTTTTTTTCTTCTTCAACAAATATTTGACAGTTGCTATATTCAAGGAACAGGGAATGCAGCCATAAACAGGACCCAGCCCCAGGGGTTTCCACAATAGTCTGATGGGCTAGTATATGCCCAGTTACAGCAAGCAAAGTCACCTGCCCAACACAACTGTGGGAATGAGCTAGGAACACATTCGAAGCCTCTCCCCCAGAGCTGATGTGGTTGCAATTTGATTATGGTGTGACATCATGACATTATCACGTGTAGATTTGTATAACCATCAGGATACAGCACTATTTCATCACAAGAGCTCCTTCTTGCTATTCCTTTTTGGTCACACTCACCCCTCCCCAACCATCCCTAGCCCTTGGTGACCACTAATCTGTTTTCTACCTCTTTCATTTGAATTTCAAATGAAATTCAAATAAAAACATAGTGAATGGTATAACACAACATAAGTGAAAGCAAACGACAGATGAGGAAGTAAGGTGATAATTCAGTTGCTCGGAGGTGAAAAGAATTATGCTATAAACTGGACCAGATCTGAAAACAGGTGCCCTGCCCTTCACAGGGAGTTGGACCAGTGCAGGACAGCCCCAGCCTTGGGCCTCAATCCATTCTCACTAGGCCCCCATGAGAAAGAACATGAGCAGGTGTTGGTAACAAGGGCCCCTAACTCAGTTGTTTGCTGGGCCAGAGATGCTTGGAATCTGTGGCCCTTACATTCCTCTTGCCACATGGTGGGCAGTGCCTCTCCTGGGGTCTGTCTCTCCCACTGACTTCTCCCCAGCTCGTGGCTCTGTGTTGAAGGAATGCTGAATGAGGCATGAGTACAGTGAGATGACCCTTATCCTACTCCCAGGCTGCTCCATGATTCAGTCCCGCTGCATCCTCTCAAGCTCCTTCTCTCTTAGCCTTGTGTGCTTCTGCTCACTGAGATCTGTGCTTGAGCAGACCAGCAGTTGGGGATGGCACAGGGAACCAGCAGTTGGAGAGGTGGGGAACAGAGCCCTTCTTGTAGGCCAGCACTTTATTTGGAGTATGATAAATTTAAGTTCATTTTACAGCTCTTCCACTTAGCTGTGTGACTCTAGGCACAACACTCTCTCTGTGTCAATGTTCTCATCTGTAAAATGAGAATGGTAGTGCTTACCTTAGGGTGTTATTAAGGGGACTAAAAGAGAATGTGTAGAGTGCTTAAAACCGACTTTGTGCATGTAAGTGCTGGATAAACATTGGCCATTATTTGAAAATATTTCTCATAATAGCTCTGGGTTACCCTGTGAGGTGGGCACTATCATTCTCATTTTACAAGTGAAGAAATGGAGTAGATTCCTCTCACCACGTTGGTTAAATGATTATCTCCAGGGTCAGAAAAAATAAGTGGCACAGCTAGGATTGAAACCCAGGAGTCAGACTCTGAAGCCTCAGGCCTTTCCAGGAAGGAGCATCCTCATTTTGCAAAATCCTAAACCTACCTGAGCCTCAAATCTCTGGTCAGGAAGGCTGGAGGGTAGCAAGCTGGGGCTTCTGCCTGAGAGGGCGTGGAGGCTTGGTTTGAACCCTCCAGAGGGCCCACGCCAACCTTCTCAGCCCTCCACGCCCACAGATGGTCTACCAGATGGTGGAGAAGAGCTCAGCCCTGGAACCCCTACAGTCGTTGGTGGAGGAGCAGCCACAAAGCAGGTGAGGCACTGACTAGGGCAGAAGGGACTGTGTCCACCGCAGGAAGGTTCAGGACCTTCTCTGCCCAAAGCAAGTGGAGGGTGTGGGTCCAAGAGTTTTCCCCATATTCCCAAATGCCCCTGGCCTGAGGTTGTGGCCTGAGCATGAGAACTGCAGGGCTCTGAGAGTGAAGGCCTGGCTGGAGACCTGGCTTAACCACCTGGCTGGCCACATGGCCATAGGAAGGTCTATCTGGGTTTAAGCAGGTTCACGCCAGGGTTGGGGGGTGGGTGGCGACAGAAACAGTTTGGGACCTACTGCCTGCTCTCTGGGTCCTCCAGGTGGGCGGCTCAGGAAGCCTCCATGGCATGGCTGTATGAGAAGCAGTTAATGGAGGATCTGCTGGAGGTCGAAATGAGACTCAAGAGGAAACTGCACTGGCTCCAGGAACAGGCACTTGATCTACAAGATTGGTTCCAGCAGCCCAAGGTGTGCCTTGTATAATGTTTAAATTAGGTTAAACATACCTATCTCCTCAAACGTTTATCATTTCTTTATGGTGAAACTCGTTGTTTGAAATGTGCAGTATAAGCTAGGCATGGTGGTGCATGCTTGTAATCCCAATACCTGGGATGCTGAGACAGGAGGATTACAAATTCCAATCCAGCCTCAGCAATTTAGCAAGGCTCTGTTTCAAATTTTAAAAAATAAAGAATAAAAAATAGGGCTGGGGGTGTAGCTCGGAGGTAGAATGCCCTGAGTTCAATCCCCAGTACCACAAAAAAAGGGGGTTGGGGGTATAGCTTAGTGGTAGAGTACCCCTGAATTCAGTCTCCAGTATTATCCCATGGCAAACAGTGGAAGGGCAGCAGAGAGTGTGAGAGATGGGTAAGAGAGGGGGGCAAATATCATCCTTTATAAATATATGTGGTACATATATATCATGGAATACTATTTAGCCATTAAACATGCATGGAACTGGAGATCATTACCTTAAGTGAAATAAGCCAGACACAGAAATATAAATATCACATGATTTCACTCATATGTGGAATATAAAATATTTGGTTTCATAGAAGTTGAGAGTAGAATAGTGGTTACCAGAGGCTATAAAAAGTAAGGCAGGGTGAGGGATGGGAAAAGGCTAATTAATGGGTGCTAAGTTGCAGTTAAATGAGAACAAGAAGTTCTGGTGTGCTATTACATAGTAGGATGTAGTAGGGTGACTAAAGATAAAAAAATATACTAATATACTGTGTGTGTGTGTGTGTGTGTGTGTGTGTGTGTGTGTGTGCACGCGCGCACGTGCATATGATACTGGAGACTGAATCCAGGGGTACTCTACCACTGAGCTATACCCACAACCCCCCCCCTTTTTTTTTTGCGGTACTGGGGATTGAACTCAGGGCATTCTACCTCCGAGCTATACCCCAGCCCTATTTTTTATTCTTTATTTTTTAAAATTTGAAACAGAGCCTTGCTAAATTGCTGAGGCTCGATTGGAATTTGTAATCCTCCTGTCTCAGCATCCCAGGTACTGGGATTACAAGCATGCACCACCATGCCTAGTTTATACTACACATTTCAAACAACAAGTTTCACCATAAAGAAATGATAATGACATTAATCCATTCATGAAGGCAGACCCTCATTAAGGGCCTAATCACCCCTTAATAGTCCCACCTCATAATGCCATCACAATAGAAATTAAATTTCAATGTGAGTTTAAGATGGGACAAAAATTCAAACCACAAAGATAGCTAAAATAAAAAAGAAAGCCAATAACAAGTATTGACCAGGATGTGGAGAAATTGGAACCCTTATACATTACTGATGGGAATGTAAAATGGTATAACCACTCTGGAAAACAATTTGACATTTTCTCAAAACATTAAGCATAGAGTTACCATATGACCCAGAAATTCCACACCTAGGATACACTAAAGAGAATCAAAACCATATGTCCATACACTCTTACATGAATATTCATAGAAATATCTCTCATAGTAGCTGAAAAATGGAAATAACCAAAATGTCCACCAACTTATATATATACAAAGTGTGATATAGCCACATGATGGAATATTGTTTGATCATTAAAAGGAACAAAGTGCTAATACATGCTATAACATTGATGAGCCTCAATTGTATTTTGAATTGTGCTTAGTGAAAGATCCTAAACACAAAATGACAAATATTATATGATTCTGTTTATATTACATGTTCAATAGAAAATTGTGTACCTTAAAAGAGAGAATGCTCTAACATGTGACCTATATCACAATCAAGCTGTTATAAAGAAAAAAAAATTCATATCCCATTTACCCCTTTTGAAAACACCTACAGGGTGACGGGTCACTCAGGGATGGCCATTTTAAAGTAAAAATGCATGGTAAGGTCTTTTCATTCTTCCTTCAGGAACCTGGTATTTTAGATGTAACCCTGGAAAGAACACATGATGACACTGGTGAAATTCCAAAGGGATCGATCAAGAACATCATGCAAATTATGGTTCAGAGTGAGCAATCTAAGTATTCTAAATTCCTGTTCAGGTGTTTGTCACTACAGGAGAATTGCTTTAGAGAATCCAGAACCCCAGAGTAAAGACCACACCATCCTTCAGCAACCCCTGAACTTTATAGAACAATAAGGCTTGTTCCTGTTTTCTGCAAAAGGTTTCCTTTGGGGTTCCATCATAAATATGGCTGGTATGGGAGAAATGCAAATGAACTACTAGAGAAATTACATCCAACTTAATTAACTAATTAATTAATTAATTTGTAGTGCTGGGGATTGAACCCAGGGGCATTCTATCTCTGAGCTACACACCCAGCCTTACGTTGCTGAGAGTCTAGTTACATTGCTGAGGTTGTTCTCAAACCTATGATCTTCCTGTCTTAGTCTCCCACTGGTACAGGCATGTGCAACCACCAGTATTTTAATCTTGCAGTGAGTTTGCAAGAAGAGATTGTGGTCAAGACATTTATTTGAAGAACACTAGTAGCCTGGGACTCTTTGCTAAGCATCTCTCATCTCTCTAGCAACTTCTTAGGTCTCTGCATTGTTGCCATAAACAGTCCCTTCCCAGCTACTGATGGGGACTGTCTCTGTCCCCTGGAGAGGATCCAGCTGTGATTTCTTTTTCCCTGGAGAGATAGTTGCCATGTCAGTGTTCCAGCTTTGTTCTCCTCCAATACTGTATTGGCTATTCTGGGTCATTTGTCTTCCTATTTACACTTCAGAATTAGTCAACATATACAAAATAACTTGCTGGGATTATTATTACTTTGAAATGCTTAAAAAGAAAATTTTTTTTGCATTTCAAATCCATTCCAATTATAACAGAAAATATCACCCTTACATTATTTTGAAAAAAAGAAGAGCTGATAATTCTTTAAATATGGCTCAAAATGAGAATAAAAATATTTTAAAATATATATCATAAGCTTGTACAAATAAAATATTTGACCAATGGTGAGTATTATGAAATTGAAAAGATCATAATTTATTATTATAATTGATAATTACTTATAGTTATTTCAAGTATATAACAGGAAATAAGGTTATATTTATTGAAGCAATTTTAGATATTATAAAAATTTAGAATTTTAAACTTGTACCCTCTAAATTCAATATTTAATATATTTCTAATAATTTTACTTCATTTGCTTGTCATAAAGATATAGTTTTTTTTTGTCTTTTTGGTTTTGGGTTTTTTGTTTGTTTGTTTCAGAACTGGGGATGGAAACCGGGGGCATTCTACCTCTGAGCTACACCTTCAGCCCTATTTTTTTATTCTTTATTTTGAAACAGGGTTTCACCAAGTTGCAGAGGGCCTCACTAAGTAGCTGAGACTGACTGTGAACCTGTGATCCTCCTGTCTCAGCCTCAGCAGTACTGGGATTACAACCGTGTGCCACCACGCCCAGCTTCTAATATATTTGTAAAGTTAATTTTTTCATGAAACTCTTTTTTTTATTAATTGGTGCATTGTAATCATATATCTTTGTTAGGTACAAACTGATAAAGGCATACATGCATGCATTTCTCATTTGACCCCTTCCCCAATTCCCACCTCACTCCCTTGCCCTCCCTCCTTCTCAAGTTCAGTTTAGTGACTGACTTTGATATATTTGTGAAAGTACATCATGTGCATTAGGGTGCCCCCCTTCCCCGTCCATCACCTTCAGTTAAGTCAATTTCTTTGCTTATCTAGAGTTTCTCCTTTTTCATCTGGAATCCCTCTTATGCCACATTTTCTCCCTAGCATCCGCATATTAGGGAGAACATATGCTTTTTTACTCTTTGTGACTGACTAATCTCACTTAATATAATGTTTTCCAGTTGCATCCATTTCCCTGCAAATAACATGATTTTGTTCTTCTTTATAGCTGAATAAAATTCCATTTTGTACATATCCCATAGTTTTGTAATCTATTCATCTGTCGATGGACTGTTTCCATAGTTTGGCAATTGTGAATTGTGCAGCTATAAACATAGATACACATGCATCAGTCTGATAGTTTGGTTTCCAATCTTTTGGGTAGATATCCAGAAGTGGTATTGCTGGATCATAGGGTAGGTTCATTCCCATTCGTCTGAGGGTCCTCCATACTGTTTTCCAAAGTGGTAGCACTAATTTGCAATCCCACCAACAATGTATTTGATGCCTACAAATCCCCTTCCAGTTAACTAAAGTGTACTCAACAAGTAATATCCTTTTTCCTGTGTGCTATGATGTCAAAAAGGTGAAGGAGTACTTCCTAATTCCATGAAAAAGCTTTATGCTCTATCTTTGCTGTTGTTGCCATGATCCTAAAAGACCCTTTATTGGCATACCACCTGTTTTCACTTGCTCATGACCCATTCACCTTTCCACCAGAAGAGAGAACGGACTTTTAAATTCTCTTCCTCTCCATTCCTTGGGGCAGTTCCTTCCTAGACACTCTCTATGCAACAGGACATCCAGTTCCTGGGCCCAGAGCAGCAAACTTCATAGCCATGGCCACCAAAATCCATGTTGTAGTGGTTGTTGAATGTGTTACAGTCCCTTCCTCACTACTCATAACAATGTTTTGCATGTCCCAATGGGGGACATCAGAAGTCTCTTTTGGCGAACAAAGGGAAATGAGTGAGCAGGTACTCATAGAATCCAGCTGCTTTTCCTGTTGATCCAAGGCAGAGAAGGGCCCTAAACTCCTAATTCCTCTAGAAGCAAATTCCTGCCACTGGACTCCCAGGCATTATGAACAGAAGATGTCTGTTTGGAAGCATATGGAAGAGAGCTGAAGCTGTGTGCTAGTTTTTCTATTGCTATGACAAAACATCTGCAGTAAATAATTTATAAGGAAGACAGATTTATTTTGATTCATGGTTTCAGAGGTGTCAGTCTATGGTCACTTGGCCCTCTTCCTTAGAATCTGTGGTTACACAGTTCATCATGGTGGGGAGCACATGGAAGAGGGGGCTGCTCATCTCATGGTTACTGGGAAACCAAGAGAGAGAGAGAAGAAGAGCCAGAGTCCCAGTATCCCCTTCAAAGGCATACCTTCAATGATCTAGTTATCTTCCATTAGGCCCCATCTCCTAAAGATTCCACCCCTCCCAATACTGCCAAAAGCTGGGGACTAAGCCTTCAACACATGACCTTGGGGGAACTTTCAATATCCAACCCATAGCAAGCAATGAGATTATAAGAAATCACCAAGCGAGAATATGCAAAGTGAGAAAAAGGGAAACCAATGAAGGAGAATGAGTAGAAGCAACATGAAATGTATGAGGGATAGTGAGACTATGGAAATGTAAGTGGGTCCTTGAGTGGGTCCTGAAAACCATAGGGAGTTTTCCCAAAACATGTAGGAAAAGGAGCAAGAAGGTCACTCTGTTCCTAACATTAGCACCACAGGTAAAATATACCCCTCCTGCCTGGGAGTGATTTTTCTGTGTTCCTTTCTGCTTTGACCCTTGTCTTTCATTTCAGAGTTCACTTTTCTCTCCCTCCCCAATACAGCCTCTTCTCCTGTGTCACCAGTACATACCTCTAGGATTACCCGACTTCAGTCACTAAAGAAATGGCGAGTCTCTACAATTTATTGTGGCAACATCTCCTTCCGCTGCCTCTGTGTCCAGATGCATATGGTATATGCAGGTAGGAGTCCCTGTTTCTCCTTCCTATTCTATGAGTCTCTAATTTTCTGATTCAAAAATGGGGAGGGAGAAGAAAAGGAAGGAAACCTAGAAAGAAAGGTAATAAAAGGTCAAATAAATTCCTTCAAAGCATGAGAAAAGTAAAAAGGTAACTTTTTAACTTATTAAGGACTGGCACTGTGCTAGGCATTCTTGCTTGCATATACTTGTCCAGGCTTACTGGTGTGTGTGTGTGTGTGTGTGTGTGTGTGTGTGTGTGTGTCAGTGTACACATCCCGGTAAGCCTGGACAAATACATGTGTACATGTGGAGGAGGAAGGATGGAAATGGAAGAAGCCCCAGATAATACTAATGAGGCACAAATTCTTAGAATTTCAAGAATGTAGAATAAGATTGGCAAATATAGGTTTATATGCCCTCATTTTTTCATCTCTTGCTCAAACATTATTTATCATAGACATCTCTCCCACTGTGCTGCTTGGATTCTTTCTCAACACAGTTGTCTAGCTATCCATTCCAAGCCATCAGAATGCCTGTGTGAACCTTCCCTCCTAAAGGCAAGGACAGCTTCTTTTAGCCTGAAGAAGCTATCACGCCTAATCCCCTAATCCTGCAGCAACACTTTCCAGATCCTCCCCCAAACTCTACTCTACCCAAAACTAAATGAGTTAAATCACATGTCTAAAGCACCAAATTTTTAAAAAATTTTTTTATTGGTGCATTGTAATCATACATCTTTGTTAGGTACCAACTGGTAAAGACATACATGCACACATTTCTCATTTAATCCTCCCCCAATTCCCGCCCCACTCCCTCGCCCTCCCTCCTTCTCAAGTTCAGGTTAGTGATTGACTTTGATTTGTTTGTAAAGTACCAAATTTAAAGAAGCACTCACTACAGGGTCTTGCTATTCCCACACTTGCACAACCCTGAGAGTGAGTGGCCCCTAAAATTTTACTCCCCACATGCCTTGCTTGCCTCATTCTAGTCCAGGTGTACTGCTCCCACTCACACCACCTCTAACACTTTTTTTTCTTCTATGTGTATGTTCCCATCAGAAAATAAAGAAGTGACAGCTATCTACTTTGAAACACTGATCCTTGTATGTCAGGGTGGGGGTGAAATAGCCAGCCAAATATGTGTAGTCAAGCTCCCTGTTTGCACAAATCCTGCCCTCAGTCCTCCCTGACTCCACCTCTGTTTTTTAATTAATTTATTTATTTTTTGCCTCTCTCTTTAGGAGTGTCCCAGATCCAAGAGCCCCATGAACCTGCCGTGGCTATGCTAGGAGATGAACCTGCCGTGGCTATGCTAGGAGATGAACCTGAATTACCGTGCTTCCTCTCACCTCTTCAGAGTGCCAAGCATATGCAGATAGGCTGGTCCTGCTCCCTGTCCTCACAGGTTGCGAGCCTGTACAAGGACAGGAGAAACCAGCCTGGAGAAGTCATAGGGGAGTATTCAGAACGTATAAAGTTTGTGAGAGATGATGTCCTGCTCTCTGACAATAGGCACTATCGCTGTGGTTCCAACATGGCTCCTTCTACAGGTCAGAAAATAAGGATGTGGCAGCTGTCACCTTTCAGACATTGTCCCCTGGACTTGGAGGGAGGGGTGGAGTGAAATAGTCTCCCTGACTACACACTTTGTTCTCTCTCTCTCTTCAGAAGTGGTCCAGATCCAAGGGCTCAATAAACCTGTGGTAGCTATGCTGAGTGATAAAGCTCAGCTAATCTCCTTCATCTTACCCCCTCAGAATGCTAAGCACATGCAGACAGGCTAGCCTCACTCCCTGTCCTCACAAGTTGTGCATTTGTACAAGAATGGGAGGGACTAGCCTAGAGAAGTCATGGTGGAGTATTCAGAGAAGACAGCACATGTAAGAGATGCCGTCTACAAAGGTATTGCGGTCCTGAGAATCCAAGATGCCCAACTCGCCGACAGTAGGCAGTATCACTGTCGGTTCCAATATGGCTCTTTCTACAATGATACATTGATTGAGCTGAAAGCGGCAGGTAATGGCCAGTCTAGATTTATGCCTTCAACACCACCACAGGGATGAGTATATGTTGGGATGAGGTTTTTTGTTTGTTTGTTTGTTTGTTTTTTGTTCTCTCTAAGTATAAAACCATTAGCTACACGAGAGAAAATCAGGAATGAGTGAATGGAAACAAAGTATACTATAAAAGAGCATGAGAAAATTGTATGATAATCTAAAAAATGTAAGACATATCCAATAGTCTATTTTCTAGCAGATTAGTCAAATATTTTAATAACTCTTGAAAACATATTATTGTGATAACACAGAAACAGGAAAAAAAGTACATTCTATTACAAAAACAAGATTTATTTTCTAAAGTTTTCTGATAATGTGTAGAAGAAAATTCTGAGTGTTTAATCCCTAAACAAAAATACAAAGGAAATGAGATTTTTTTCTATAAAGATATTTTATATAGCTTTATTGCTAGTTTTCCTGTTGGCAAAGACATCTTTGAGATAATATTGAACCTTGTATCTAATGATCTAGTGGGCAGAAGGGTGAAAGTGACAGAGTTCCAGGAACAGAGAAGCAGAGCCTCATTTCTCTTCAGTCACTCACTGCCACTGTCAGACTCTGGGCATGACACAAAAGTGAAATCATTAAACCCCAACATCTCACTCTTTGACCACAATTTCCAATTTCCATACTTTAACTCTGTTTATATAGACTTTTCAGTCTCATAGAGACCTTTACTCCCTTGATTCCTCTATACTATCCCAGGCAATTAAACTTAGCATAGTCCAAATTCCATGCATTGACACCTCAACACTTTTCTGTCAATGTTCTCAATTCTATTACATTCTGTTACAACTGCTAGTATTCCACTTCAGAAATGAATTTAATTAGCCAGGTGAGTGACCCACACCTGTCATCCCAGTACTTGGGAGGCTGAGACAGAAGGATCGCAAGTTCAAGTCCAGTCTCAGCAACTTTGCCAAGCCCTCAGCAACTTAGCAAGACTCTATTTCAAAATAAAAATAGTAAAATAAAATAGGGCTGAAGGTATAGCTCAGAGATAGAATGTCTCTGGGTTCAATCACCAGTACCAAAATAATAATTATTATTTATTTACTAAACAAATAAAATAAGATAATATTTGAATGGAGGCAAGCACTTACTAGTTAACCATACGGTGGTTAACCTAAAATGGAGAAAGAGAGAACTTGCCCAGAATACAATTGTTGAGGCGACTGATTGGGGATTCACTGAGCAAGAAAGGAATGTGGGAAGAACTCTCTCCACTGAAACTGATTGGAGGCATCTGAATTTCAGTTGTTGCATCCTCCAGCTCCTCGCTCTTCAGAGCACTTGAGGGTTGGACAGCATTTCTGACATTGGTTCTCATGATCATTAGACTTTGTTTATTAAACCAGAGACAATGTGCAAAAAATGTAAAGATATTCCTCCTCTTAATATACAAACAGTTCTTCTCAGAGTTATCCATCCATTATATGTCTCTGCTTAGAAACAAGGTCAAGATCAGCAAAGATAAGCTCAAAGGAAACATTATTAAACACCTAGGAAACTCTGATCCCTCAGCTTTAAAGTGTAAAAAAAAACCTCTTTACAAAACTTCTGTGTGGATTAAAATATATAATCTACAGAAAGCACTTTACATTGCACCAGTGCAATAGGCATGAAAGGTGGTTGTTATTATTATTATCATTATCATTGTTACTAGTTTTGTAGGAGAAAGAAGAGGAAGATAAAAACAAAAACAAAAGGATGGGAAGAAATGGACCAAAAATTCATGATACACTAAATGTCCATGAAGTCCTAAATTAGTTACTTGTGAGTGATACTTATTATGTCACTATACATTCTCTGCTCAAGAAACATAAATAAAATCCAAAACTGCTCACCAGACCAAACAAAGAGCTATAGCGATGCTAGGTATACTTGTCTCTGCAAGTGTTGCATCAGCCCCAGGGAACATATTGCTCAGACCCCCTACACACACACCTTTCAACATTACTTCTGGTCTTTGTAACCAAACAATCTGCAAAGAGGGTTGATGGAGCAGAGAAATCAGGGCATACATAAATACATATGCAAACATTATGTAAATGCAGGATTCATGCACTGTGCTTGCAAACTAACCTAAATATGTTAATCTAAATCATCTTTCTCTTTGCCTTTTGCTGTATGTCTTAAGTTGATTCAACTGTGATTTGTAGTACTGCTGGGAAGGAAACAAGACTGAGGTTGAGAAATGAACATGCCTACAAATGTGAGATTCTTCTTGATCATCTCACCACATTGGAAAGCTTCAGAGCCAAGGAATCTGAGCACCAGATTCATCTACCTTTTCATCTTGACTTGGCCTTCCTGCTCACAATACACAATAGAGATGTTTAGTTTTCTTTGCTGGAGTGTCAGAGTATTTAAACTGTTATAGCCTCAGCCCAAGTCCAAGTTGATGAATTGCCACCACATCTGCTACTCTGTGGTGTTTTCTTTTTCTTCTTCTTTTTATACTTTTATTGGTACATTATAATTATACATCATAGTGAGAGTCAAAGTGATACTAACATACATGCATACAGTACATTGTATGTTTCCCTCTATATTCTGCCCCCTGCTCCCCCCTCCTCCCTCCCTATACATGTTAGTGAGATTGGTAGATATACCTTGATGTGTGGATATAGTATTATTTGAACTGTTCCCTTTCTCAAGCCTCATTTCCCCTCCCCTCTAAGCTACACCCCAAACCCTATTTTATCTTTTTATTTTGAAACAGGGTCTCACTAATATTCTAAGGGCTTTACTAAGTTGCTGAGGCTGTCTTCAAACCTGCTATCCTCCTGTATCAGCCTCTCAAGTACTGGGATTAGAGATATGAGCTGCCATGCCTAGCTGCCCTATTACAAAATAAAAAATAAAATGGATGTAACTTGGAACATCTTGGAGGTAGAATGTCTCTGAATTCTATCCCCAGTGCAAAGAAGGAAAGAAGGAAGGAAGGAAGGAAGGAAGGAAGGAAGGAAGGAAGGAAGGAAGGAAGGAAGGAAGGAAGAAAGGAAGGAAGGAAGGAAGGGGAAATAGAGCTAGGTTGTGGCTCAGAGGTACAATACCCCTGGATTCAATCTCCAGTTACACACACACACACACACACACACACACACACACACACATACACACAATAAATTTTAAGGAAACAAGTCTGAGTGGTAAGTTCTTAACAGATAAAACTAACTATAGGTGTGGTATGGCACTGTAGGAGAATTGCTTCAGAGAATCACAAACCCCATGGTGAAGATTCCACCATTCTTCAGCAACTCCTGAACTTTATAGAAAAATAGGACTTGTTTCTGTTTTTCTTTTTAAACATTTCCATTTCCTTTGGGGTTCTGTCATAAATACGTGTGGTGTGGGAAAAAAAAACACAAAGGAGCTACTAGAGAAATTGTATCTAACATTTTAATCTTGCGATGAGTTTATATAAAGATTTTGGCTAAGACATCTACCTGAATAGCACTATCAGCCTGGGACTCTTTGCTAAGCATCCCTCACCTCTCTCAGCAGCTTCTTAGGTCTCTGCTTTGTTTCTACAAACAATACCTTCCCTGCAACTGATGGGGGGCTGATTCTGTCAGATGAGGAGGATCCCACTGAGTTTCTCTTTCCCTGGTGAGGTAGCTGCCACAACATTTTGTTGCTGATCTGTCATTTCCTATACTTTTAAGAGATTTGTAGCCAGGCCCCACAGGTGTAACATACCTGTTTGACTTCATTTTTCAGTCTTCAGGATGCCTTACACCAATTTTCTCAACAGATTGGCCAGTTAGATGGATGGAAAAGATGCATACAATATATAAGATACAGCGAAAAATCTCTGATTGGCGACAGCAACTATACACTCTCCTTGATCAAGGAAATACTCAAACACTGACCTCTCATCTTCATCAGCCATCTGCACTGGATGCTACCGCCCATCATGGAAAAGGAGCCCAGAGAGCTGCTGAAGGAGTTCAAGGTACAGGCATCGAAACCACTCAAATTTGGCCCTATCTACAACTCAGAGAGATAAGGGGACTGTGGAGGCTAGGCAAGGATTCCTAGTGGAACTCAAAGTAACATCCATAGAACTCTACTCACTTGCTCAGATATTCCTATCAGTTTGTAGCTGATAGGTGCAAACTATCTGCTAGGTAATCATTTTAATACAACATATACATCCTTCACACTAAAATTACACTGTCATTTTGATTTTAGTATAACTAGCCTATCAGTTATTTCTTTCATGGATCATGCCTTTGATGTATCTAAAAACCCATCACCAAACCCAAGGTCATCTAGATTATTCTTCTGTTACCTTCTAGGATTTTTATAGTTTTTGTGTTTACATTTGGGTCTGTGATCCACTTTGAGTTAATTTTTGTGAAGGATATAATGTCTATACCTAATTCAGTTTTCTGCATATGAATGTGCAATTATTCCAGCACCATTTGCTGAAAAGAATAACTTTGCTTCATTGTATTTCTTTTGTTTCTTTGTCAGTAATTGGACATCTGAACCCTCTATTCTATTCCATTGGTCTATCTCTTTATTCTCTCACTAATACCCAAATGGTCTTGATATTGTAGCTTTATGGTGGGTTTGAATTCAGGCAATATCAGTTTTCCAACTTTGTTCTTCTCATTCAATACTGTATTAGCTACTCTGGATCTTTTGTTTTTGTATAGTCACTTCAGAATTAGTCAATATCCACAAAATAACTTGCTAGGATTATTATTATTTTGAAATATTTAATGAGAAATATTTTATTGGATTTTGAATCCATTCAAATTATCACAGAAAATGCTAACATTACATTGTAAAAAAAAAGGAATAATGATTAAATTTCTAAAGTATGATTAAAAATAGTAATAAAATATTTTAAAATTTATATCACAAGTTTGTACAAATGAAATATCTCACCAATGGTGAGTATTGCAAAATTGAAAAGATCATCATGAATAATTATCATTGACAATTATTTGTAGTCATTTCAGGTATAAAACAGTAAATGAAGTTATATTTATTGAAGTAATTTCAAATATTATAAAAATTTAGAATTTCCAACTTGTACCTTCTAAGTTCAATATTTAATATATTTCCTAATAATTTCTACTTCATTTTCTTATCATAATGATATAATACTTTTAAAAGTTAATTTTTTTATGAAGCCCATATAGATGTCAACAGTACCCTTCCAGTTTACTACAGTGTGCTCGACATTAATGTTTTCCTGTGTGCCATGATGTTAACAAGGTTAAGAAGTTCTTCCTAATTTCATGAAAATTTATATGCCCTATCTTTGATGTTGCTGCTGATGCCCTCTAAGACCCTGCACAGTCATACCACACACCTCCACTTGCTCAGGATTCATTCACTTTTCCATCCAAAGAGAGCAGCTTTTGGAATTCTCTTCCTCTCCATTCTTTGGACCAGTCCCTTCCTAGATACTCTCTGAGCAACAGGATCTCTAATTCCTCAGCCCAGGGCAGCAAACTTCATAGCTATGGCCACCAAATTCCATGTTGTAGTGGTTGCTCAGTGTATTACAGTCCCTTCTTCACTACTAGTAACAATCTTTTACATGTCCTATTAGGGGACATCAGAAGCCTTCCTTGGCCAAGCGAAAGGAAGAGAAAAGGCAGGTGCTAATAGAATTTACTTGCTTTTCCCACTGATCCAAAGCAGAGGGGAGTCCTAAGCTCCTGGTCACTCTAGAAGCAAGTTTTTGCTCCTGGACCCACAGATATTATGGATAAACAGGCAA
The DNA here is from genome assembly GCA_004027655.1 of Graphiurus murinus. NCBI lineage: Eukaryota > Metazoa > Chordata > Mammalia > Rodentia > Gliridae > Graphiurus > Graphiurus murinus. The sequence goes on from PVLC010034359.1 coordinate 16,523, forward strand.
TGCAGATTTGGAATCAAGCAGAAGAGAGCTGAAACTGTGTGTTAGTTGGCTTCCATTACTGTCACAAAATACCTGAGGTAAATATTTATAAGGAGAAAATTTTTATTTTGGCTCATGGTTTCAGTCCATGGTCACTTGGCCCTGTTGCTTAGAGTCTGTGGTGGCACAATCCATCATTGTGAGGAGCACATTGCAGAGGAGACTGCTTACCTGATGGTGGTTGGGAAGCAGAGAGAGGAGAGAAAGAACCAGGATCTTAATATCCCCTTCAAAGGTATACCTTCAGTGACCTAGTTTCCATCTACTTGGCCCCATTTTCTAAAAGTTCCACACCCCACAATAGTGCCACAAGCTGGGAACCAAGCACACAACACATGGTCCTTGGGGAACATTCAATATCCAACCCATTGCACACAATGAGATTGTAAGAACTCACCAAGAGAGAATATGTAAG
>PVLC010034360.1:0-17382 GCA_004027655.1 Graphiurus murinus
AAAAATAATTAGAAAAAAACTTTATTCTTTATTTTTATTCCTTATTATATGCCATATTCTTTGTTTAGCTTTTTTTTTTTTTTTTCTGGTATTGGTGATTGAATCCAGAGGTATTCTATCTCTGAGTTCCCAGACCTTTTTTATTTTAAAACAGAGTCTTGCTAAGTTGGAGAAGCTGTTATTAAACGCGCAGGCATGTGCCACTATGTCTGACTTCTTTGTTTAACGTGCCACTATGTCTGACTTCTTTGTTTAACGTTTTAATAGCCGAATGTAATTTAATTCACATAATGACTTTGTATATTAGACACTGTTGCTATTTTCATTTCACAGGTTAAAGAAAAATGAAGTTTAATTTGAACCTGGATCAGCCTTATTACAAAGTTATGGTCTGAACTACAAATCTGTGCTGTTTTATGGCCCCGTGTTGGCCATCAGGTCTGACAAATATATTGTATGTGTAACACCACAAGCTTAGATTTAATTCAAATAGGAAAATAAAACCTCTGGTTGATAGACATTTTCTTATACTGATCTGATTCTTAAACCATGAAGCATTTAAGGGACCTCCATATAATTCCCAAGGAGCGAACTCATAAACGTGAGTGATTTACAGAGACTTGTGATATTAAGGAGCTTACGTGTATCACATCAGCTGTAGGAGAGTCACTGTTATTATCCAAGTTTTACAGGTAATGAAAATGTAGAAAGGTTAAGTGATATGCCCAAGATCACAATGCAAGTCACTTCGCATGATGTCATTGTGTCTTTTCTAGACCACAATTTTCTAGGATTTGAAAAGTTTGGTCATGAAGGTGACTTAATATAACACCATATATAAATCTAAATATGACATTAAGCATCAACATTCAAACAAAAATATGTTTTTAATTTTTATATATTTTCCTGGGAACTTTCAATATTCTCTCTGTACAAGACATGCAAATACAATACTATTGTTTGTTGTTTAAAGTACCCACAATTATTACATACTATTTTCTTAACTGAACTTTGAGGTATAGCAGAAATTTGTACCCAAATATAATTTCTTTGGATGAATCAAAGAACAAAACAAAATTATAACTCCTTCTACCACATATCATATGGCATATATACTCATAAAAATATATTCTGAAAATTTGGGATTTACTTTTGGAGACTATTTGTGTATTAACAGTTGCTTATCCTAATAAATGTGATTTTGTTATTTTTTTAAGGGACAAAATAAGTTGGCAAGCCTCTAAGATGTACCAGAAAACTCTTCTATGGTCCACATTATCTGGAAGTATTTTTTTGATAAGTATAATTAGTTTTCATTTTAATCCACAAAATTAAGAACACAAAAAGAAATCAATCAATAGTATAGAACAAATGCATCTTTTCTCTTTTTATATTCCTAAAGCTATTTTTTTATCTCCTGTTAAAAGTCATATTATTAACTTTTACTATGAAGATATATCAGATAATCACATGATGTATGGCAATAATTTTACTGCATTATCTTTAACTGTCTAGACCTTACTGAGAATGATTTTTATCTATTCTTTTTTCAATTTTATTTTACTTTAATCCTTATTCTTTTCTTGGATCACGAATAATATCATGGATAACATAACTAGTTATGGAAGATAAAAAAGCAAAAGATAGAACAACATATTTTTCTTTTATATTTTATCATTATAATCAGTAATCTCTTGACCATATAGTTCTAGGATATTTAATATTAGATAACACAATGAAAATGACAAAAAGTAAAATGCTCCAACTTCCTACAAAATATTTTTTTCTCAGCAATTCTGGAAAATCTGTAGGGTATTATGTGTGTTTTATAAAGTAATTCTTGGAAGTTTCTATTTCCTTTTGGAATTTAACAAAAATACCCTAAAGAAATTGTGTTCAGCTATGTTCACTAAGCTTAGAGGATAGAATAGACAATGGTTATTCAAATACATTTCTCTTTTTTGGAAGATATGAAAACTTATATTTTAAAAATAATGCATTATCTCATCAATAGTTCAGTATATCTAATAATTTTTTCCATTCTGCATTTTATTTTTATGATTAAATATTGAGCAATAATTTTTAATCCTAAGATTTTTACTTTCTATATGTAATAATTATATTATTTTGATTTTTTTTTTATTTGTTAATGTTTTTCCCAAGATATAACTTTATTCTCAGTTATCCTTAGTGTTCTGTTCTGAATGAGAACATTTTCAATGGTGGGTACTTTGTGTCATGAAACTAAAGAGACCTGCAACAAAATGCGATTTTTGACAGGGACCCTACTAGGAACTGGCATTTCTGCCGTGGAGATAAAGTCTGCACCTTCCGGCTCATTTTTCAAGGTCCATGTAATAATATACTACTTAGGAATTACAGACTGTTGTAGGGACTGGAAAAAGGAAGTTGAATGGTGAAGGCTTTGGGCAAATGGTAAAAAGCCAGCACCAATAGATACTTGGTCAAAGTTCAACCTTTTGAACTGGGTTTGAGACATTATATTGCCTGTTCCTGTGGGAAGAGTCAGCAAATCTTGCTCATGATCTGAAAGTCATACCAGTTTCTGTATTCCCTCACCAGGATTCTGGTGAGGTGAGGTCAACAAAGTAGATGAGGTGGGTTGGGAAGAATGATCCTATTAAATGACATTTTTCTTCTGCTGCTTCTTCAGCTCTCAGTAACAATGTCTCCTACATCGACCAGCAAGCAAAAAGACTCCTGATATTATCATGATGCTTTGTGAAATTCTTCCGATACTCATGAAAACCATTTTTTTTTTCTAGTGCAATTTGGAGGATTCACCACTGAGATATTAATTGTAGAAGTAGTGAAAATACAACTGATGCCTGCCAATGTTGAGAAATTTATCAAGACTTCCTGTTAAAACCCTTTAATTTGCTCTAAGAGTATTGATCTATGCTATTACTAAAACCATTAAATTTCCCTTGTTCGCTTTTTTTTCTTTTTTTCAAGATTAAACATTTGAGGGTTAGAAAATTTAGTTTGCTATTGATCAAATGTGTTAGTGGCAATACTAGCTTTAGGGTCTTTCAAGCTCCACTTTGGAGTAACTCCAGGCTCTCAGATGCCATCCCTTCAGTCTGCAATTTCTCATACTGTGACTAGTTGCCTACACTTTGTTTTGGTTGTAGTTTCCCAATCTCATTCCTACCCAGGGACCTCAATTATAATTGAATGTCAGAAAGAAGTAGATCAATAGCTCCTAGAAACTGTAACCTCCACCTACCATGTTAACAATTTTTTCCCCTTTCATCCGCAACTGTAGGCAGTGATAAACGTGTAGCTCAATTGACTCTTTTGTATCCCAGGCTTAAATTCATAATGGAACTGTCAGTCAATAAGACAGTATTTGGCGATCACATTCTAACTGAAAAATTTATTCCCCAACTGCCTGACAGTCTGTCCCAAAAGATAATGTTTTAAACTTCTGAATGCTTGGAACATGACTTTAATTGCACAGAATTAGTAACCTAAGTCAAAGATTTCCGTAGACATATTTTCTCTGAAAATAGGGTCATAAATATTTTTCATGACATGAACATTGATTCAGAGCAACCAAGCTGGGTAGGAAACTACTTCCAGCAATTAATCAGGATGGGGGTTCCATAAAAGTGCTTGTTGTTTCTCAGAAAGCATGGAAGACAGACTTCGTGGGTGTGGAAAAAAGGTTTTTAGGATTGAATCAAGAAAAAAATAGTGTTTCTGTATACCATGTACAATTTTAAAAATAAATGAAGTTGAACTGGAAAATATATTAACTTTCTTTCCTAGGTTCTCAAGTGTAATGGGAAGAGAGATGAGATCCTCCAAAGACACATAAAGAGAATTGTATCTGGCTTGTTTTGCCTACTGGTATGCTGCGCATTTTGTATTTTAATTAAAAATTTTAATTAAGAAATTCTAACTGTTGTAAGTATGCTTCACAGCTAACATATTCATATGACCTCTAAATGGAGTAAGTGTTTAGTAAGATGTAATGAACTTGAATATTAACACGATTCTGATCAAAAGATATGGAAATATATTTAAATTGAAATTATGCTGGCATTATGTTAATGTAAGATGGTAGCTCTCATCTAGTTAGGGATGTTTTAATCAGTATACTAAAATGTATTTTAATATTCACTACTCTAAACCCGTATAAATAGGAGCTATTCTGAACTTTGATATTGTTTAATAATATCTTAATATATAAAAATTTTAAGATAACTTCCCATTTTTGAAGTATCTTGAGCAAAGATTCACTGAGTGTAAAATATGTGTTTTAAAAAGTTACCTGTTGATACATTTTTTTCAAGTTTTCATCTCTAATATATTAACCCCACCTGTCTCTAAACAAATGTGCCATAGCTTTCCAGCAGGCTGAAATTTTCACCTGGTAACTTCATTCCTTGCCTCATCCATCCATCCATCCATCCCTTCATTCATTCATCAATCATGGATTTTTATCACTTGAAGAACTTGCATTTCATGAAGTCAGATAACTTGATAGTTAAAATGCTGCAGTTGCCTCTAGAGAACCTGGTAATCATCTGGCTCCCTCTCCTGTGACCTCATCACCACTGGTATGCAGAGGAGGGCACAGCCTTGGAAGCCAAGTAATATGGGTGGACCACCTTCCTGCCAGTTCCTCCTGAGGTTCTAAAAGAATTTTTTTTGTGTGTGTGTGTGGTACTGCGATGGAACCTGGGGGCATTCTACTAACCCTGTTTTTTTATTCTTTTTTATTTTGAAATAGGGTCTCACTAAGTTGCAGAGGGCCTCAGTAAGCAGCTGAGGCTGGCCGCAAACCTGGATCCTCCTGTCTCAGCCTCCCAAATGCTGGGATTACAAGAATGCACCACCATTCCCGGCTTTAAGAGACTTTACTGGTGCTACACAAATAGACTTTTGATTCAATTTTTAGATTGTTAATATATGGTAATTTTGTAATGCAAAGAGTGAATTATATTATATATTATATGTACTTATTTATAATAATATATCTATAGTTATGTTATATTCTTTTTTATGTGCTTTTGTTGGTGCATTATTGTCTCACATCATAATATAAATCATTTTGCCATTGACATACATGCACACAAGACTTGGTTCCCCCTTCCTCATATCCCTGCCCCACCCCATACAGAGTACTAAGACTGATATTGGGATTTTCACATATGTACACACAGTTGATATTAGTATTTCCAATAATTGTGGGAAGCAAAAAGATTTATATAAAAAGCAAAAAGATGTGAGGAGCTAAGATGGCTGCTTTGGGCAATCAAAATTCAGCCAGTTCCCGTAAGTGCCTGTTGTTCAACCCTGATGGTAGTGAACTTGTAACTTCCCTAAAATCAAGTGCTTCAAGGTTCATGACCCAGGCCTTTGTTTTCCCCCATTTAGATAAGATGTGAATAACAAATGTTTCTCCAAAACCTGATTGATGCTGCTCCATCTGGGTTTTGGGGTCTGTGAGGGTACCCAAAGTCAGCCCTCAGTATTTATATCACAAAGGTTGCTCAATAAAGTTGAACATTGTTTCCCCTTGCAAGGTGTGTGTCTGTGTGCATGTGTGGTGTGACGCCGTATTGTTTTGTCTTATTTTCAGCTTCCAGTCGATTGGCAGAAAAAGAAACTGAGGCAGCATCTGGCCTGCTGCACATGAACCTCAGTCTTCCCCTTCCCCTTCCCTTAGAACACTTCCCCAGCTCCACTGAGATTTCTCCTCCATGATCAGGAGTTCCTCTGGTATCCCAGCTACTCCCTAGCTTCTGCATATTAAAGAAAACATATGTCCCTTCACTTTCTGTGACTGGCTAATCTCACTTAACATAATGCTCTCCAGATCCTTCCATTTTTTTGCAAGTCACATTATTTTATTCCTCTTTATTGCTGAGTAGAATTATATTGTGCATAGTTCCCATAGTTTTGTAATGCATTCATCTGTTAATGGACACCTGGGTTGGTTCCACAATTTGGCTATTGTGAATTGTGCTGCTCTGAACATGGGTATGCATATATTACTGTATTTCTCTGGTTTTCAACCTCTTTGGAAAGATACCCAGGAGTGGTATAGCTGGATCATATGGCAGGTCCATTCTCAGTTTTCTAAGGAATCTCCACACTGATCTCCTTAGCGGCTGAACTAGTTGGCAATCCCACCAACAGTGTAGAAGAGTTCCTATTTCTCTACTTCCTTGCCAAAACTTATTGCTATTTGATTTCTTGATGATTGCCATTCTGATTGGGGTTAGACGGAATCTCAGTGTAGTTTTGATTTGCAGAAACTTGTTAGTTTAATGCCATCTCACTTATTAATTCTTGTTTTGATTTCCTGAGCTTTGGGGGTTTTGCTGAGGAAATTTATACCTGTGCCTACATGTCAGAGCGTTGATCCATCTCAAGTTGACTCTTGTGCAGGGTGAGAAATATGAATATAGTTCCATTTTTCTAAAAATAGATAATGAGCTTTCCCAATATCATTTGTTGAATGAGCTGTTTTTTCTCGAGCATATGTGCTTGGCCCTTTTGTTAAAGATCAATCGGCTATAAGTGTGTGGATTTGTTTTTGCATCTTGTGTTCTATTCTATTCATCTACATGCCTGTTGTAGTGCCAATATTATGCTGGTTTTGTTTGTTTGTTTTTGTGGTACTGGGGATTAAACTCAGGGGCATTCTACCTTCAAGCTAAACCCCCAGCCCTATTTTTTATTCTTTATTTTGAAACCAGGTCTTACTAAGTTGCAGAAAGCCTCACTAGGTAGCTGAGGCTGGCCACGACCCAGATCCTCCAGTCTCAGCCTCCCAAATGCTGGGATTACAAGCATGTGCCACCATGCCTGGCTTCATGCTGTTTTAATTACTATAGCTTTATAGTATAATTTGAAGTCAGGAATTATGATACCTCCTGCATGGTTCTGATTGCTGAGAACTAATTTGGGAATTCTGGGTCTTTTGTTTCTCCATATGAAATTTATGACTGATTTTTTCTATGAAGAATGATGTTGATATTTTAATAGGGATTGCATTGATTCTATAAATTACTCTTGGTAGAAAGAGCATTTTGATGATATTTATTCTGCCTATCCATAAACAAGGGAGATCTTTCCATCTTTCAAGATTTTCTGTAGTTTCTTTTTTTAGTGTTTTATAATTTCCATTGTAGAGCTCTTTTACTTCTTTGGTTAGGTTTAATCCTAGATATTTTATTGGTTTTAAGGTTATTGTGAATGTAATTGTTTTCTATATTTCTTTCTCCACGGATTCATGGTTGAATTAGCTAATCAGCTATAGCAGTCTTTTGGTCCAGTTTTTTTTTTTTTTTTTTTTTTTTTTTTTTTTTTTTTTTTTTTTTTTTTTTTTTTTTTTTTTTTTTTTTTTTTTTTTTTTTTTTTTTTTTTGTCATCTAGATATAGGAAAGTATCATCTGCAAATAAAGATAATTTTAATTATTCTTTTTCTATTTGAATTCTTTTGATGTCTTTCTCTTGTCTTATTGCTCTGGCAAGAAACTCGATGACTAAATTGAAAAGGAGTGGTGATAGTGGGCATCCATCTTGTTTCTGATTTTAAAGGGAATTCCCGTAGTTTTTTTTTTTTTTTTTTTTTTTTTTTCCATTCAATACAATGTTGACTTTGGGTTTATTGTATATTGCCTTAATAATGTTGAAATTTGTTCCTTCTATTCCTATTTTCTGCAATATTTTTAGCATGAATGGATATTGTATTTCGTCAAATGTCTTTTCAGCATCTCTAGATCATATGATCATGTAAGTTTTGTTCTTAGTTCTATTCATGTCGTGAATAACATGTATTGATTTGGGTATGTTGAACCAGGCTTGCTTTCCTGGGATGAAACCAACTTGGTCATGGTGTACAATTTTTGTGATGTGGTTTTGAATGCACATGGCTAGTATTTTGTTTAGAATTTTTGCATCTATGTTCATCAGTGATATTGGTCTATAATTTTTTCTTTAGATATCTTTATGTGGTTTTAGTTTTTATGTGATACTGGCCTCATAGTAGGAATTTGGAAATTTTTCATCTCTTTTGATCTCACAGAATAACTTGTGAAGTATCAGTACTAGTTCTTCTGTAAAGGTTTTATAGAATTCAGCTGGAAACCCATCTGGACTTGTGCTTTTCTTTGATGGCAAAATTTCGATTACTGTTTCTATTTCTTTGCTTGCAATTAGTCAATTTAGGTTTTCTATATTCTCTTGGCTAAATTTAGGTAGATTTTATGTGTTTAGAAATCTGTCGATTTCTTCCATGTTTTCCAGTAGCTTTTTATGATCCTTCGAATTTTTCCACTGTGGTGATGTCTCCTTTTTCATTTCTGATTTTAATAATTTTGGTTGATTCTCTCTTTCTTTTCGTTAGGTTGGCTAGGAGTTTTCTACCTTGTTAATATTTTCAAAGAACCAGCTTTTTGATTTGTTGATCCTATGTATGTGTGTGTATATATATATATTTTACTCTGTATTTCATTTATCTTTGCTCTGATTTTAATTATTTTCTACCTTCTGCTGGCTTTGGGGTTGGACTGTTCCTCTTTTTCCAGTTACTTGAAGTGTGTCATTAGGTGATTTACTTGGTGATGACCTGTTTTTCATACGTAGGTACTCAATGCTATAAATTTTCCTCTTAACATCACTTTCAAAGTGTCCCATAGATTTTGGTACATTGTGTCTCTATTTTTGTTTAATTCCAGAATTTTTTATTTCTCTCCTTGTTTATCTTCTGATCCATTCCTCATTCAAGAGTGTATCATTCAGTCTACATGTATTTATTTAATTTCTTTTGGTCTTCCTGTTGTTGATTTCTACTTTCATTCCATTGTGATCTGAAAAGATGCAGGGAATTATTTTACAACTTTTGACATTTCTGGTGCTTGCTTTTTGATCCAGGATGAGGTCTATTTTGGAGAATTTTCCATGGGCAGCTGAGAAGAATGTGTATTCAGCTGTTGCTAGTTGAATTATTCTGTATATGTCTATTAGATCCATTTGGTTTATGGTGTTATTTAGGTCTGAAGAGTCTTTGCTCATCTTTTGTTGGGAAGAACAATCTATTGGCATGAGTGGTGTGTTGAAATCTCCCAATATTATTGTATTTTGGTCTATTTGAGACCTAATTCCCTGAAAAGTTTGTTTTATAAATGTGGGTACACCCACATTTGGGGCATAAATGTTTACTATCAGTATAGCTTCTTGCTGGATTGTTCCTCCTATTAAAAAGAAGTGCCTTGCTTTGTCTCTTCAGATGTGTTTTAGTTTAAAGTCTGTTTTTTTTTGTTTTGTTTTTTTGTTTTTTGGATATGAGCATTGCTATCCCTGGTCTTCATTTGCAGCATGTATCTTTTTCCATCCTTTCACCTTTAGTATATGGATATCTTAGGCTGTAAGGTAAGTTTCTTGCAAGCAGCACATAGTTGGATGATGTTTTCTAATCCACATTGCCAGTCTATGTATTTTAATTGGAGAACCAATACCTTTGAACTAAGACATTAATCATTATTGAAATATGATTTTTGTTTCCTGTCATTTTATATTTTATATTGTGTTTGATATAGTGTTATTTCTCCTTTACTTACTTGCCCACCTGGTGAAGTTCACCTCTTCTCTGGTTCTGGAATTTGCTTATTTTTTCTCCTTTTTATGACTTATTTCTTTAAATATGTTTTCTAGTGCTGGCTTGGTAGCCATGAATTTTTTATGATTCTGCTTATCTTGGAATGTTTTTATTTCCCCATCATTTTGAATGATATCTTTGGTGAATATATAATTCTTGATTGGAATTTGCTTTCATCCAGGGTCTGGAGTACTTCATACCAGTCCCTCCTAGCAGTCAAGACTTGGGTTGTGAGATATACCAAGATGGTGACTGAGTGAAACAACTTTTCCCAGATGCTGTGATTTCAAACAAAATTTACCATAAAAAGAGCTTCTTAACAGAAGAAAAATACAACTAAAAAAGTGAAATTTGAACTACAACTAAGGAAGATCCAAAAAGCAGACCTAGGGGAGCAAGGGAGCCCACTGTGGCACTGCGCCCTGTGCAGGTAGGCTGTGGAGACGGGACCTGGAACAGCCTAGATGAACCAGATGCTGTGAGCTGCAAACTACACAGCAGACTCAGCTAATAGTCCAGGTGTGGCACTGGCACCCACAGGTTTCCATGGCCTATCCAGGCAGAGATCCCCGCACCATCCACAGAGACTGGAACGTGTGGGATGATCAGCATAAGCTCCCGTGGGTCAGCCTCTACACTCCGCCCCAAAGATGGAACAGTGAACGACTGCACAGCATAGCCTGAAACAGGACAGCCGCTAATCCATTTTCTTGATGAAAGGAAGAGAAGGAGTACTTGATAAGTGAGCTGAGTGTGAACAGGGAGCACCTAAACAGACTCCAGGAGGAACAGGGAAGTCGGAGCACACCGGGAAATGACTGATGCCATCTTTGCCACCAGCCCCTCCCAACCAACTTCCTGCCACCTATCCAGACCATCATTGTCCTGTTGCACCCCCAGCTACCAGAGGTGGAGCAGGCCAAGCAGTAGGGAGCCAGATTGGACAAGAAAAATTGCAAGAATAGCAAAGATATAAATTGAAGAACAGGGGAATCATGGGAAGGAAAAATTACAAAGAAACAATGATCTACCACAACCCTTCAATAACAGAGCTCACCAACCCAGAATGGCAGAGACTACCAGAAGAACAATTCAAATTTTTAATACTAGAAACAATACAGGATTTTCAGAAAGAATGTAGGCAGAGCTTTAAAGAAATAAAGGAACAGATAAAGGAACAAATAAACAAAGAATTTGATGACCTAAAAAGAAACCAAAGAAAAGCATTGAAAGAAGTAAAACATGAAATAATTGAAATGAAGGCATCAATACAAACTATAAATGGCAGATTAGATCACATGGAAAATAGAATATCACTCTTAGAGGATGACCACACCAAAAATGAATCTATAGTACACAACCTAGAAAAAAAAAATACAACAGTATGAATTGGACATCGAAGAGATGTGGGCCAATTTTAAAAGAGCTAACCTAAGAATAATAGGCATAGAAGAGGGATTAGAAGTTGAAACTTATGGAATAAACAATCTCTTCCAAGAAGTAATATCAGAGAATTTTCCAAACATAGAGAAGTTGACACACGGGTGCAGGAAACATACAGAACACCTTCAAGACAAGACCAAAGAAGAGGCTCACCACGCCACATAATAATCAAGTTGACCAATGTAGAGGCCAAGGAGAGATTTTAAAGACAGCAAAAGTAAAAGGCCAAGTGACATGTAGAGGTGAGCCAATTAGAATCATGCCAGACCTGCCAAATCAAGTCATGAAAGCCAGGAGGGGCAGGAGTAACATATTCCAAACTCTGAAAGAAAATAACTTGCAGCCAGAATTCTCATACCCAGTGAAACTCTCTCTTAAAATTGATGAGGTTATAAAAACCTTCCATGACAAACAGAAATTGAAAGAATTTATGTCTTCCAAACCAGTACTAGAGAAACTACTTAAAGAGATTAACTACAAAGAAGAAATAATAAGTAAACGTCAGAAACAGAGAAACAATAATTTCCAGGAAGCAAACAACTAAGCAAAGAAGAATAAACACCACCGATAATAGAAGCCAAAACTCACAATGTTAGGAATTAAAAACCATATCTCAATAGTCACACTGAATATAAATGGTCTCAATTCCCCAATAAAAAGGCACAATATGCCAAAATGGATCAAAACCCAGAATCCATCTATATACTGCCTACAAGAAACACACCTTACAAGCAAAAATTCTCACAAACTAAAGGTGAAGGGCTGGAGTAAGGTAATCCATGCCAATGGAACCCAAAGACAAGCAGGAGTAGCAACTAAGATATCATATTAACCAGATTTCAAGCCCAAGCTTATCAGAAGAGACAAAGCAGGTCATTTTTACTAGTAAAAGGAACAATCCAGCAAGAGGAAATAACAATTATCAACATCTATGCCCCAAACACAGGTGCAGCCACTTTCATAAAACAAACTCTATATGATATAAAGACACACATAGATCCCAATACACTAATACTAGGAGACTTCCATACTCCTTTTACATCTCTAGATCATTCTTCTAAACAAAAGGTCAGTAGAGATGCCTCAGACCTGAAGGATACCATAAACCAAATGGACCTATTAGACTCATATAGACTCTTCCACCCAACTGCAGCTGAATTCACATTTTTCTCAGCTGCTCATGGAACCTTCTCCAAAATAGATCACATTCTTGGCCACAAAGTGAGCACTGGCAAATTCAAAAAATGCAACATAATTCCCTGCATCTTTTCAGACCACAACAGAGTGAAACTAGAAATAAACTCCAAGAAGACCCAAAGTAACCAAGTAAGTGCATGGAGACTGAACACCACACTGCTAAATAAAGAGTGAGTCATAGAAGAAGTAAGAGGAGAAATTAAAAAATTCCTAGAAACCAATGAAAACTGAGACACAATGTATCAAAACCTCTGGGACACCTTGAAGGTAGTATTAAGTGGGAAATTTATAGCACTGAGTGCCCACATTAGGAGAACAGAAAACCACCAATTAAATAACCTAATGACACAGCTCAAAACCCTCGAAAAACAAGAACAATCTAGCCCCAAAGCCAGTAGAAGACAGAAAATCATGAAAATCAGAGCAGAAGTTAATGAAATAGAGAATAATAATAAAAAAAAATACAGAAGATCAACAAAACCAAAAGTTGGTTTCTTGAAAAAATAAACAAGATAGATAAACCATTGACCAATCTAACCAAAAGGAGAGAATCAACCCAAATATCCAAAATAAGAGACGAAAAAGGTGATATTAACAACAACAGTATGGAAATACAGAAGATAGAAACTATTTTGAAAAACTATACTCCAACAAAATGGAAGATCTAGAAGAAATTGACAAATTCCTAGACACATATAACTTCCCTATATTGATTCAAGAAGATATCAAAAACTTAAACCGACCAGTAACAATCAAAGAGATAGAAACAGCAATAGAGAGTTTACCATCAAACAGAAGCCCAGGGCCAGATGGTTTTCCAAGTGAATTTTATAAAACATTTATCAAAGAGCTAATCCCAATATTCCTCAAGCTATTCTGGGAAATAGAAAGAAACGGGACACTCCCAAACACATTCTATGAAGCCAACATCACACTAATACCAAAACCAAATAAAGACAGCTCAAGAAAAGAAAACTATAGGCCTATATCATTGATGAACTTAGATGCAAAACTGCTAAACAAGATGCTATGCGCAATGTGCATTCAAAATCACATCATGAAAATTATACACCATGACCAAGTTGGGTTCATCCCAGGGATGCAAGGCTGGTTCAACATCTGAAAAACAATACATGTAATTCACCACATAAACAGAATCAAAGACAAAAAACACATGATCATCTCAATTGTTGCTGAAAAAGCATTTGACAAGATTCTACACCCATTCATGCTAAAAGCACTTCAGAGAATTGGAATAGAAGGAATGTACCTCAACATCATAAAGGCAATACACAATAGGCCCACAGCCAATATCATGTTAAATGGAGAGAACCTGCAAGAGTTTCCACTAAAAACAGGATTGGCAAAACTGGTTAACCATATGTAGGAAAATGGAAATAAACCCCACCTTCTCACCCTGCACAAGAGTCAACTCAAGGTGGATCAAGGACCTGGAAGGTAGGCCAGAGACCTTGCAGCTACTTGAAGAGGGAATAGGACCAACACTTGAACACATAGGCACAAGTAAAAACTTTCTCAACAAGACCCCAAAAGCACAAGCAGCTCAAAGGAAGATCAATACATGGGATTGCATTAAACTGACGAGCTTCTGCACAGCAAAGGAAACTATCAAGAACCTCAACAGAAAGCCTACAGAGTGGGAGATTTTTGCCAGTTACTCTTCAGATAGAGGTCTAATATCTAGGATATATAAAGAACTCAAGAAAATCGCAGCTAAGAAAGCAAATAACCCAATCAAAAAATGGGCAAATAATCTAAATAGACACTTCACAAAAGAAGAAATACAAATGGCCAATAAATGTATGAGGAAATCTTCCAGTAAGCAATCAGGGAGGTGCAAATCAAAACTACCCTTAGATTTCACCTAACTCCAATCAGAATGGCAATCATAAAAAACAGGAACAGCAACACCTGCTGGTGAGGGTGTGGAGAAGTGAGAACCCTAATACATTTTTGGTGGGATTGCAAACTTGTGCAACCACTGTGGAAAACAGTATGGAGGACCCTCAGATGAATGGGAGTGAACCTACCATATGACCCAGCAATACCACTTTTTGGGTATCTACCCAAAAGAATGGAAACCAAACTATCAGATCAATGCATATGTATCTATGTTTATAGCTGCACAATTCACAATAGCCAAACTATGGAAGCAGCCAAGAGGTCCATTGACAGATGAATGGATTACAAAACTATGGGATATGTACACAATGGAATTTTACTCAGCCATAAAGAAGAACAAAATCATGTTCTTTGCAGGGAAATGGATGCAAGTGGAAAACATTATGTTAAGTGAGATTAGCCAGTCACAAAGAGTAAAGAAGCATATGTTCTTCCTAATATGCGGATGCTAGGGAGAAGATGAGGCATAGGAGGGTCTCCAGATGAAAAGGAGAGACCCTCAATAAGCAAAGAAGTTGATTAAATGGAAGGGGATGGACGGGGAGGGGGGGACAACCTAAGGCACATGATGTACTCTCACAACTATATCAAGGTCACTCACTGAACTGAACTTGAGAGGAAGGGAGGGCGAGGGAGCGGGGTGGGAATTGGAGAAGGGGTCAAATGAGAAATGTGTGCAAATATGTCATTAACAATTTGTACCTAACAAAGATGTATGCTTACAATGCATGAATTACTACAAAAAAAAAAAAAGCTAGATATACAGTCATATATGTCTTATGGGAGAAGCATAGAAAACAAAATTTTAAGCCAAACTTTGCTTATCTCTGAAAAATTATTACTTTCCTTTATAAAGAATTTAGTATTGTCTATTTTACAATAAAATGTGTCTCTTCTGCAATAAAGAAGTGACATATTAAAAATGAAAAAAAAAACTTGGGTTGTGAAGTCTTGAGTGATTTTTATTGTTTTTGCCCCTGAATATAATCTGTTTTTTTGTTCTTGATGCTTTTAAAATTACTTCCTTGGCCTCTGTGTTAGTAATTTTGATTATAATGTGGTGTGAGGAGGTCCTTCTTTGATCTTGCCTTAAAGGTGTTCTGTATGTCTCCTGCACCTGGATGTCCAAGTCTTTCCCTATGATTGGAAAATTCTCTGAAATTATTTCTCTAAAGAGGTTTCTGATACCCTTGGTCTGTGCTTCTAGGCTTTCTTCAGTGCCTTTTATCCGTAAGTTTGGAAATTTCATATTATCCCATATTTGTTGGATGTAAAGGTTGTGTTGTTGTAATGTCTTCTCTATACTTTTGACTGTACTTTCAGTATTGAATGAACTGTCTTCCAAGAGTGATACCCTGTTTTCCATGTGGTCTAGCCTTCCAGAGTTGGTTTCTATTGCTGTCTTCAAATCATTTATTGACTCCTTCATTTCATTCAGAGACTCTTTCTGGTTTTTTCTTAAACCCCCAATTTCCTCCTTCATTTCCTGAACACTTTCTCTGAGGCCTTTCATCAAATTGAAGATCAAAATTTGGAATTCTCCTTCTTGCATTTTTGCAGATCAGTATTGGTGATTTCCATTGTTGAGTTGAGGGAATTTATTATTTTCTCATCATTCTTTGTTCTCATATTTTCAGAGTTCTTGGGTTTGTGTTTCTGTTGTCTTGACATCTTGCCCTTTGTGTGTGATTCCTGTTTTTATTTGTTATCCCTTTAAAAAAAAGTTTATGCTATGGGTATATTTTCACTTTATCTATCTGACTCAGATAATTAAAGTTTTGAGTTTGTCCCCTAGAGCCTCTTTAACTAGCTATAGTTCTTAATGCAAACAAACAAAAGTCTCTGGCTACAGGCCACTGTGTTGTCCTGGCCCAAACTCAAGGACCCAAGGCTATGATGTTCTATTTATAGCCTGCAGCCTGCTGATTGGAATCTAATACACCCCAGAGACCACTGCTGCTCTGCTGATTGTGAGTTCATAATACTGCAGAGTACTGAACTCTAGTCTCTGTGACCGGTGGGCTTAGGCTCAGCAAAGCTGGAGATTGCTATGTTCTAAATTTATGGCCTGGTTTGCTAAGCCTTGATGGTCCCTGAGATACCACTCCGGATATGCTTGTTATGGTCTTGTGCATGCCACGTACAAACTGCTGGCAGAAAGAATATTGAATTCCCATCTTGTGGCTGGGATCAAGTCATACTCTGCAGGGCCCCTGACCTCGTGGCATGGTCTGGTCTAAATGGTGGTATTGCTGCTCTCTGCCCTAGGCCCAAGGTCAAGCAGAGAGATTTGCAGAGTCTCAGGCACCCGTAAATCTATTTCCTTATCATGCAAGTCCTTGTGATGCGAAACGGCCATTTTCTGCTGGAAAATGTCCTAAACAGTCCTAATTGGTGCTGTTCACTATTCTGGATTGCTACTGTAAGAGATGGATTCAGCCACAACTACAGTGTCCAGATCCAGCTGGGTCTCTGTCAAGCATAGAGTGAAATTCCGACTGCTTTCATGGATGGTCTATAGTCACTGCCTCACAACAATCCACAATTTTTTTCTGGAAGTCTCTGGAGGCTGTGATGTCAGTGGTCACCAGCTTTGATGCTGCCTGGCTAAGATGGTGCCAGCACTGCCATGCTCTGTTCTCCAGGTGGGAGGCATGGAGAATTATTCATTCAGTCTTCTGCTCTTTTTTCTAGTTCTGGTTCTGCCACTTCTCAACTTTTTTTGGGGGGGGGGTTCGTTTTGGTTGTTGTGTTTTTTGCTGCTTTTCTGTGGAAGTCATTGGCTTCTCTGCTGGGGGTCTCTGTAGGCTACAATGCCAGCAGTCCCAGTGTGATTAGGCAAGATGGTGCTGCTGGAGCCCCAAGGCTCCAGCCATTCCCCATGGGAGATATGCGTGGTGTTTTGCTTTCTCTGCTCTGTCTTCTGGCTTTATTTCTGCCACCTTTCAATTTTTTGTTGCTTTGTTCAATTTTTTGCTGCTTTTTTTCTCTTGTCAAGATGCTGTCTTCATAGCAATTCAGTTTTATGTGTCAGCGTGACTGAAATGTGCTACTTCTCTCAGTCACCATCTTCCAGGAAGTCAGTTATGTGATATTCTATATCAGAAACAAAATATGATTTTTTAAAGAATCTGTAAATACGTTTTCCCCTCAAACTTGGTTATTTACTTTGAATGTTG
>PVLC010034361.1:0-16947 GCA_004027655.1 Graphiurus murinus
TTTCTGGGGGTGGGATGTGTGGGGGAAGATATCTGTTAGATTTCTTCTCAAAATGTGTGGTTTAGGACAACAGAAATTTCTGACAAGTCAAGTAGAGGTGATTAAAGCTTCCAACGTAAATCAGTTAACATCTGTAATTTTCCTTGTTCTCCAATGCTATTAGTTATTTCAAGGGTAAAAAAGGATGTTTTACTTAATTTTTTTGAATCTTACTAGGTACCCGTAGCTTAACTTAATGATTTGTATAAGTGATAGTAATTGCTGGGACTACAGTTGAGTATTATTAGCTATAAAATGAACATGGTTATATGTCCAACAGAACTAGCAAGGGACAGAAATGCAGTTGTATCCAAGAGAAAATAATTACAGCAATAATCAGTGTAATTCATGATAATGGCTGAATTGAATTTCACACCATAGCTCCAAGCACTTACATTTAATGAATGTAGTTTGTGCTTGTTTACTAAAAAGGTTTTTAGCAGAAAATCGATAATGTAACTTCAGTGTTTCTAATTGCAAATGCAATTATTTTTTTTTAAAGCAGTGGTTCAATAAGGATTTTGTAGAGAAAATTGAGGCATGTGAGTGCTGCAAACGCTGGCGCTTTAATTAGTCTACCTGTACATTAGTGCCACGGTGCCTTAATATCTATTTATTACAACATATTGATTAAAATGGATTTCTATTCAATTTTAAGGCTAGCTAATGTAATGGACATTGAAACTTTTCTGGAAGCATTGGCTGGGATTACAACATGTCACTGGGTAATGAGGCTTTCTTCAGGAGGCGATTTCAGAAGTCCTCTGACAAACCTGGGGGTGGGCCCAAGCAGGGGAGGGCCAGGACACGCACCAGTTTCCACAGAGCGAACAGCAGGGACACATGTTCCGAAACACATTTCCCAAAACACGGGAGCAGTGGGATTTATAAAGTCTCACAGATTCCTGCTTACTTAGGATTACTTGTTTGTATCTTCTCTGAGCCCAGGATATGCCCGAGAGGGTCATGCCGGAGTCTGTGATCTTCTCCGGGGTAAAACCCTTTGACAGATTTGTAAGTGTGGGGCTCCTCAGCTAGTCTAGCGTGACCCTCTTATTTGGAAGAAGCCAAAGGAACTGGCGTCGCCTCAGGTTTCAGGCCTTTGAGCCAGCCTGCTGACTCTAGATAGGTCCAGTGTTCATGATTCATGCTGGTGACAGGTAGATTAGCATTCTTTGTCTAACTGTTTCCTGCTGGAAACTAATCCTTGGCATAACCTTCTCTTCTCCTTGCCAATGTTGTCATTGTCACCATCACCACCACCACCACCACCACCACCATCATCACCACCACCACCACCACCACCATCCCCATCACCATCATGATCACCATCACCACCATGATCTTCACCATCGTCATCATTACCACCATCACCATCACCACCACCATGGCAGTGCGGTCTTATCTGTGTCCTGAAGGCTATGGTCTTGCTGGGCGTTTTGAGAGCCTTATCCCTACCACAGGATTAAGTGAGTTCCTGAGAAGCTGAAAATCCAGTAGCCTACATCCTAAGGACATGCAGTGGGCAGGGATTTCTAACCTTGCTTTGATGGTATGCTGAGTATCACTATCTGAAAACTGAATTAATTTTGAGCTTGAGCCAGGAGAAGGAGTGGAAATGGGTATTAAAAATGTATAAACAACATTGATATACTATTGAAACCCCAAAGTTTTTTTTTGTGGTACTAGGGGTGGAACCCAGGGGCCTTCTACCTCCAGGCTATACCCCCTCATTAAGTTGCTGAGAACCTCACTAAATTGCTGAGGCTGACTTTGAACCTGTGATCCTTCTGTCTCAGCCTCCCAAGTACTGGGATTACAGGAGTACGCCACTAAGCTCAGCTCCAAAAGATTATTAACTCCCAACTCACACAGTACTGTCTAGGGTCTCTGTGAGGAGCAGGTCTTCCTACAAAGCTTAAGCTCCAGCAGGGTCTTCTATCATTGTTTTATTAAACATGAGCCACTGGCAGGAAGCCTATTGAGTTTCTGGTTTTCCGTGATCAGGCCTGGGGTGCTGGTCTTTTAGAGAACTGCTCTCTGCCCTCTCATGGACTGGCTGGGCCCCTACCACCTCCAGGAAGCCTTCCCTAAAATGTAGAGCCCACGAGCTATACTCCCTCTTCTGACTTCCTTCAGACAAGAGGCCACTTGGTACTTCCCACGTGTGGTGCACTATGCTAGGTATGTCACATGAATCATCTACTTTGACAACAACTCTTTGAGCCAGGAAGTATTGTCACTCCCATTTTCCAGATGAGGACCCAGGCTCAGTGAGGTTAAGTCAGGGACCCAGGTAGAGGTGACTAAAGGTCAGTGGAAGAGCAGAAGTGCCAAGTGGTCTCCTGTGTACTTGCCTGGCTCCCTGGTGTGTGTCCTGAGTCCTCCACCACCACCACCACCTCCTATTATTACAAGGTTCTGCCACCAAATTTCTATTTTTCTCATCTCTGGGTTAAAATTTTGATTTTTGTCTCTCTCCCCCATCCTCCCTCCTCTAATCCTGGTACCCTGTTCATAAACGAGTAACTGTTTGTACATGAATGAATGATGTCAAGGCACAGGCGAGTCTGCTGTGATCGTCTCTGAACGCGGAGCGCCTTTGTCTTCCATGTTGGGTGTGGGTCCTTGTACCGTCTCCCTGGAGTCGGGGAGCCCAGCGCCTGCCCTGAAGCCTGCAGACGGGTCCTTTGCAGTGTGTTGAGACCATCTGGGCTTTTGCGTGATAGCACGTGCCCGTGCATGTAACTTTGACCTTCACAGGGGCCTCCCAGAGAGCAAGGCAGGTGGAGAATGGGGAACCCAGCAAACATTTTGTCGGGTGGGAAGATTCGCTCAGGTCTTGCCCGCACACCAACCGTGTGACGTCCTGGGAGTTCCTTTGCTTCCTGAACCTCGATCTGCACTTCCGAAGAGTGGCGCTGGTGATCCTTGCCCTGACTCCTTCCTGGGCTTGTCCACCAAGGCTCACGGGGGCTCTTTTATTCTCCCTGCATTTTGGAAGCTTTGAAATGCACATGCATCTAATTAAAGAGGAGGATAAACAAAAGCCACCAGACAAATGGATTTCCTGGTTTCTGATTCAATCCGATCCATAGGAAAAGAGCCAGCAACCCCCATTCTTTGCCCCCTCCCCCGATGGTGAAACACCCCATCCCTGGTAGCTGGGGCCATGAATCTATGGATTAAACAGCTCATGCTCAGCCAACCCGCCTGCATCCCTTTGGCACCTCTGTCTATACAATATGGCTCCATGGAGTCAACCAGGAGCCCCTGCCTGGCGGAATGATCTCTGGCAGGCTGGAAAAGACAGACACCCTAACTGTTTGACCAACAAATGTATAGAAAATAGCGGCTGGTAAGTAGCAATTACGTAATAATCTTGTCCAAAGAAAATGTGGGCTCAAATTAAGATGATTTCACCAGGAAAACATTAAGGTATACAAAGAGTTCTTAATAAATAGAAATAAATAGTGCAGGGTTTGCGCCGTGGTCATTTTCGATGGTTATCTGCCCTCGCCGCTGCTGCTCGAGCTGCATTTTCCGCAGGCTCAGCGCGGCATTTTGCTCTACAAAAACAACTAGCTCCTTTCCAGCCAATGATTACTTGTAATTATGCTTTCCCCTGCTATTATTCTAATAGACCTGTCATGTTGCTCGGAAGACTCTGGCGTTTGGAATATACAACGGCTTTTACGGATGGACTGCTGGAACACTTAATATAGCTCTATTTTTGAATTATCAAGTTCTATCCTTTTGAAGTCTGTGTTAGTGGAACTCCTATTTATGAGATGTGCTATGCTTAAAGGTTTGCTATTGATGAAGAGGTCCAACAGAGCCTTTATCCTAAGTACGGCAGCATTCTCTCTGAGAGATAAATAGCCGTGCTAAAAGGTATGGTGTGTACCTAGGCTGAAAATTACTAGCCAAGTACCTCATAACAGTGTACTTCAAAAATACCTTTATGCTTCTTGTTTGTTCTCTTTTCCATAGAGATGAATGACATTTCTTAAAACCTAGGGGGGTGGGCGGAAGCATGCCGGTCATCGTTGGTCATCAACATTAATTGGGATGGAGGAACACGTTTGTTCTGGTGCAGGGTGTCTGTCTGAGGACCTACGCACAAACACAGCTTTGCAATCCACTGTGCTTTCTGTTTCAGGAAATTAATTTGCTTTAGGTTCTTTTCGCCAAAAACTGGACATGGCTGCATTCAAGCACTTTTTAGAAGGGAAAAGGGGTTTATAAAAATGGGTCAGCCAGGCAGCGGCACCTGTTCTGGAGAATCTGATAGAACTGCTGGGGGCGGGGGGGGGCAGAGCAAGGGCTGGCAGCTCCAGGCATTGGGGTGCAAAGAATGGGCAGTGGTGTCCCGAATCTGATAGACCCGACAGGCGGCACCAGAGATCTAGGAAGGGGGTGGCCTGATGCAGAAGTTGCCATCAAAAGTAGCTCTCAAAGGACCGACCAGCTGGGGGTGGTGGCGCACGCCTGCAATCCCAGTACTTGGAAGACTGAGGCAGGAGGATTGCAGGTTCAAGGCCAGCAGTGTGCAAGCAGTGACTTAGTGAGATCCTGTTTTAAAATTAAAATAAGTAAATAAATAAATATATATATATACAAATAAATAAAAAGGGCTGGGAGCTGGGCGTGGTGGCACATACTTGTAATCCCAGCATTTGGGAGGCTGAGACTGGAGGATCCGGGTTTGCAGCCAGCCTCAGCTACCTAGTTAGGCACTCTGCAATTTAGTGAGACCCTGTTTCAAAATAAAGAATAAAAAATAGGACTGGGGGTATAGCTCGGAGGTAGAATACCCCTGAGTTCAATCCCCAGTACCCCCCAAAATTTTTTTAAAAAGAAAGGATTGGGGGTGTAGTAGCTTAGAGATAGAATGCCCCTGGGTTCAATCCCCAGGAAAACACACACATACACACACACGCACACGCACACGTGCGCACACACATGCACACACACACACATACACACTTGAGTGCCACACGCAGCTCCTTCAAATAGCGCATTTGTCGGCCCACAGGTGGAGGCACTTGTGGACTTGTGAAGTCATTGGACGGGGCAGGCACTCTTTTGGCCCTGGGCAGCTGTCAGCGTGGGAAGACACAATGTGTGCTTGACACACGCGGGCACGTGGGGGTCGTGCGCTCCCGCTCCCTCAGCTGGTGCAGGAAGCTACTCTGAGACGCACCTCCCTCGGCGGCAGACGCAGGGGCAGTCCCCAGTAGCTCGTGACCATGTGGCAAGAATTCACATGGATTCCCCGAAGAGGGCCGGCGCTTGCTCCAGAGCGTTCGGCTGGTGTTTTTCATTTGGAACCTTCAAGCATCAGAACCTCGACTACACGCTCCCTGTCTAATTCATCTTCACCCATGTATTTTACCATACGGATAGGCTTCCCCCTTAAGCTTGTCTATTTACTAGCTGGTGTGACAGATGACAGCGACTCTGAGCCATGTGAGATGGCATTTGTATGGCTCTGGTGCCAGAAGCATTCTAAGCGCCGGTGTTGCATATTTATTGATCTCCATATTCCCAATAATCTGATGCCCGTCACATTTGACAACCTTATGTAGAGAGGTCAGCTACATGGGGCTAATGAAACTGTTTCTAAGATGGATGTTGTTTTCCACAACATTACCCTTGCAAATAGCTGTCAGTGGGGTATTTCACTGTCGGGCCAGGCATTTGAGAACCTTCTTTTTTTTTTTTTCTCCCCCCCTTTTAAATAGTTGACGTTAACATTAAACAAAACCCGCAGCTATTAAATCTTAGTATTTGTATATGATAGAAAACATGGACGCCCTGGCATCTCTCCAAATGAAAATCTTATTAACAGACGTGGTGCTTGTGGCAAAGTCCTCAGCAATTGGAGATTGGCTGGGCTGTCTAAAATGCTTGACGGATTAGCCCAAGACGATGGGAAGGACCAAATGGGAAATGGCGCGGTCTGGAGGATTAAACCAGCAAGTAGACACGCTCGATGCAGTCCGGAGGCACACTCTTGTTTCTGAGCTTCTGCGCTGTGGTGCGTGCCGACACAAAACACACTGAGGTTTAGATATAGCTGTGCAAAAAAGAAGAGAGGAAAAAAAAGAGGATTTGCAAAAAGGATCCAATTTAATGAAATGCCGCACTTGAATTCATGACAGTGGAAATGGATTGGAGGCACTAATGAAAATGTTAGAGACAGATTTCCCATCCCTGGATCCAGAGCCCCCGGAGAGTCCTGCAAAGGGCCATTCGGAGACTCCCGACTCCACGTCCTGAGGATTCCCATGTTGGACAGTGATTCTGAAGGTTCTTTCTTCCAAGTGCTTCCTGGTTACGTTCCAGGTGGATATTAATCAGTCAGAACTTGTCGGGTAGTTGTAACCACCTGCTCGTGATTTGAACCTTGTTGTGTATTTTGGAGAAATTTGGGTTCTTTAAGAGAAGCAGAGTAAAGTAAAATCTTTCCTTTGAAATGCACTATTTGATAAGAGCAGATACATTTAGTGGGCTCCTTCATAGCGATTTTCCTCTTCCAACTATACCCTGGAGCAGACACCTACAATGGAATTAATAATCCTTGGCTACTGGCTCATCCAGAACTTTCTCAACAATGAATTCATTTATCCAGTGCTAGCGTTTAGGGACACGAATTCACCACATTGCTAACAATCACCCAAACTGAAGAACTCCTCGACTTGTTTATTTTGTAGGATTGAGGGAGAATGCCAAGGAAGAGCTGATTAACGATCAAGCCATTTTCTTTCGTGGATTTCAGTGCCTCCTTCTGTTACGTCTTTTTTTTTTTCTTTTTTCTTTTTTTCAGGTTATGCCTTTTGCATTGTGTGGGATGAAGAGGCAGAAAAGAATTGTCGAGTTCAAGAGCTGTGAAGTTCAGCGCTGAGCAGATGCGTATGTTCTTTTCAGATGGAAAATTTGCTTTTTCTCCCCCCCTCCCTTCTCTGCTCTCACGGAACATATGTATCCTCAAGATAGTATGTTCTCTCTTTGATGAATACCTCTGAGTAATAAGGGAAACAAAGTCAGGCGAAGAAAAGAGTCAACTCCAAGTGAGGCAGATTGGTGCAGAATTCTGCCTCCAACTTAAGAGACAAAATTCTCATTAAAGAAAAACACCATCAAAAAGTAATATATGAGAGATGCAAGTTAAAGCTACCCTAGGTAGCTTTAATTTAGGCATGAGGAAATTACATGGATAGTAGTTGCTATAGTAACTAGTAGACAATATGGTGTTTATGCCGCTATTGAGATAGCTTGTATTTTACCAAAATAAGGGGGGGAAAGAAAGACTTCCAGGAGCAGACAAACACTACACGGAGGGAACGATTCCCATAAACATTTTACTTCTTCCATTTTAGTGTTTATTTATAATGAAATGAGTAGCTACAATTATGTACAACCCATGGGTTGGTTTGTTTTGTCATTAATATTTTTTCCTAACTGAGGTGTCCCTTTCAAAGCCTTGTCCCCATGGCATAGCTGGCTTGTTTCCAAGAATTCTGTGGTTCCACGTGGTGTGCTGTGCGGTGCGGGCCAACATGGGTCCATCGAAATCAGACCCAAAGGGCAAGAGCGCTAGAGATTTCGGGGCAGGAAGGATGCTGCGAGAGGTGGTGATTTAATGCATTTATGGAGGATTTGGCAATTAGCATAATTTTGAAAAGTGTTCGAGATCCCTTCTAGAAACAATTGAGATGTTTCAAAGAGGGCCTGTGCCAGCATGCAGTTACACACATGTGAGGCAGTGCAGGACACAGCGACATGGGCAGTGCCATTTTGCCTTGAGGGTTTAACAGGCGCCCCCAGATAGCTTAGACCCCAGTTTGGGTTTTGGTGCCTGGCAGGTGACTCCGTAGTGTCACCCACCGACGGTTCTGCCTCATCACAGCTACAGATTACCAATTCCAAATTTGGTTTGGGCTAATGCAGGGGGCTTCCAGTCCTTTCTAATTCCTCAAGCAAAACCAATCTTTATTAACTGAGTTTGAAATTCATGTCAATCAGTATTTCTTGCATTTGGTATGGAAAGGGGGATTTTTTTTTTTTTTCGCGGTACTGAGGATTGAACTCAGGGTCATCAACCTCCGAGCTATACCCCCAGCCCTATATATATATTTTTTATTCTTTATTTTGAAACCGAGTCTCACTAAGTTGCGGAGTGCCTCACTAGGTAGCTGAGGCTGGCCTCGAACCTGGATCCTCCGGTCTCAGCCTCCCGAATGCTGGGATTACAAGTGTGCGCCACCACACCCAGCTGGAAATGGGGATTTTTAAGAAGTTGGAAACACAGAGGTAGGGTTCCACTGGCCCCAAAGGATGGGACTCGTGGAAACAAAGTTTGGATGTCCAGAGATGGCTTGTTCCTGCACAAGCGCTTGACTTCTCTCTCTTCTTAGTATGACTTCACATGTAGTTTTCTCTCTATAAGGCAGCCTAGAACAGAGGAGCAAGTGTTGCCTTTAGTGCTGGGAAACCTCAGCTCTAGTCTCAGCTCTGCAGTTTCCTAGGAGTGTGGCCTAAGGGAAAAAAAGTAATATATCTCATTTATAAACTGCTCCTACTAATGCTCATGTGGTCAGTTGAGACTTGTGTTAGTCAGCGTTCTGTTACTATAACCAGTACCTGTGATAATCAACTTACAAAGAGAAA
Source organism: Graphiurus murinus (assembly GCA_004027655.1). Taxonomy (NCBI): domain Eukaryota; kingdom Metazoa; phylum Chordata; class Mammalia; order Rodentia; family Gliridae; genus Graphiurus; species Graphiurus murinus. Next base: position 8,716 of record PVLC010034361.1, read on the forward strand.
AGGTTTATACTGGTGTGCAGCTTGGAGGTTCCAGACTGTGATTGGTTGGCCCCGTTGCTTTTGGGCTAGTGGCAAGGCAGTGCATGATGGTAAGAGCACTTGGCAGGTGGCAGGAAGCATAACTGCTCTCCTCGTGGCCAGGAAACCAGAGAGAGAGAGAGAGAGAGAGAGAGAGAGAGAGAGAGAGAGAGAGAGAGAGAGAATGAATATCCTTTGAGGGCATGTTTGCAATGACCTAAAGACCTCTCACTAGGCACCACCTCTTCAAGGTTGCACCTCCTCCCAATAAGCTAAGAGAGGAACGAGCCATCAACACACAAGGTATCCAGACCACAGTAGGACTGGGTGCAGCTGAGGGCTGGAAGGCTCAGGCCTCATGTCTGGGCGGTCTGTCTCTCAACAGCTCTTCTTTATCCTCACTCTTGCTTTGTCAGTCTTGGCTGTCAGTGAGCCATCTCATTTCTCTGGCCTCAGTTTTCTCATCTGAAAAATGGTGTCATGGTCTTGTCAGTCGCACAGAGACCTGCTGCTCCTCATATTCTACAATTAGAAGGCACACACTTTTCCAGGTTCCTAAATACTGCGTCTTTCCCTTAAGAAAGGTGAATAAAGACTTCTTTGGTCTTTATGGTCAGATGTGAATGATTCTCTTTATTTTAAACAATTTTCCATTTTAATATCATTTTATTTGCACTGGGGATTGAACCCAGGGGGCATTCTACCTCCAAGCTACACCCCTCAGCCCTTTTTATTTACTTCTTTTTAAATTTTGAAACAAGGTCTCACTAAGTTGCTGAGGGTCTCACTAAGTTGCTGAGGCTGACCTCGCTGTTGTCATCCTCCTGTCTCAGCCTCCCCAGTGCAATGGTTCTTCTTTTCCTGTACTTGAAGAACCGTCCCGATGGAGAGTTAATCTGAAATGAGCTGGGAGGAACAGAAGGAATCATCAGTTTGAGCACTTTGTCTTCAGGCTGAAAGTGGGTTTTCATTCCTACGTTGTAGATGAAGCACGTGAATTCTCCTCCGCTCCAGTGTTCAAGTGGCCGAGGCCATCGCAGGACTCCCGGTGTTTTGGGGAGTCTGGATTTGCTCTGTGTTTTTACTCACAAAGAGCTCCGGATAAGAGGACAGTTCCAAGGAAAACTATTGAAAGGGCGAGGCCAGTGCATCTTCACTCGATTACTGCCCAAACCAACACTGCTGAGCCTGAGAAACAGAGGGTGGACTGAGAAGCTACGGGGCCAGGGAGGGAGAAGGCGGCCAGAGACTGGCATTTGGGCACCTGGCTGAATTCCAGTCGTATCCCCAAAGCCCGAGGTCAGGTGTCTGGGGCACTTCCCCACCTCCCCATGCAGAAATCATTTGCCTGTGAAGCAAAAGAGAGTAAGAACCTTTTTTTTTTTTTTTTTCCTAGACCCAGAAATTCTTTGGAATAATATGTCAAAATCGTTATCTCATCTGTTGAAATTGGCTGGAAAAATATCAGAATTTCTGTGGATGTTTATGAGATGACCACGCGCCGACTGGCACTCCACGTGCTGATGCGACTACACACACAGATGCCTGGAGAAAGGTACGGGCAGCCGAGCGCATTTATTTTTACACAGGGCACTTATTACAGTCCTTCCTCTCGGAAACGAGCCTTGTGTTTTATGTTTTCAGCGAGAACTTGTGAAATATTAAGATATTTTACTGCCTTAATGTTCTGAATTGTTTGCCTCTCCCTATTGCAATCTAAAACTCATTAACAGTCGAACAATTTAATCAGAATGAATCAAGTTGTGAAATGGATACACGGGCAGTTCATACAGCCGTAAAGCATGGCTGAAACTTTTCTGAGCAGCTTAATAAAACTTCGAAGGCAGCAAGAAATAAATGATTCTCCCGGACAGCATCAGGGTAAACAGAACCCGGAGCCGTGAACTTGGTAATTGTTCTTCCTCACTCAGCACATTTGCTAAGGCTTGGTCTTAATTCATGGGACAGACCCATAGTTACAGGGATTTAAGTTGACAGTTCTTCTCTTAAGATTTTTTTTTTTCTCTTAATAATGGGCAGGATGGGGGGGGGCAATGTAAAAGTAGGTACATTAGGCCTGACCTCAATTCCAGGTGTGTTCTTCATTAAAAATAAACCCCAGGGCCAGACGTGAGGGAAACACGTTTGTAATCCCAGTACTGAGGATCCAGGTTCGCGGCCAGCCTCAGCTACTTAGTGAGGCCCTCTGCAACTTAGTGAGACCCTGTTTCAAAATAAAGAATGAAAAATAGGACTGGGGGTGTAGCTCAGAGGTAGAATGCCCCTGGGTTCAATCCCCAGTACCACAAAAAAACAAACAACAAAACAAAACAAAAACAAAAATACATTCCAGGGATGCTGGGGGACTTGCACCCATGGTTTGGGGGTGGGGGATCTCAACTTCAAGAGTGATCTTTTCATTGCACTTTCAAAATATTATTTATCCCAGAATTCTCTCTGTGAAGGCAGCTAAGCTTATTTTGTAGCAGTGGGTTTTAGCTTCATTTGAGTTGTACCCACATCAAATGCCAAGAGTCTGGAATTTAATTTCAAGGTCACCAGTAGAGTGACCAGCTTGACCCAGATTGTCCAGGATCATCTCTTCGTTAATGAACTGGGAGCCCTCAGCTCTCAGGCAAGTGAGGGTGGTTGCTTGAGGTAAGCCCCATACCCCAGATACTTCCTGGCCTCAGTGCCTGAAATCACTCTCCTTCCCAATGTAAGACTTTTGCTTCCAATCTCTTAAGCAGATGGCTGTGCAGAATGACATGTGTTTCGTTCAGAATTTTTACCCCATTTTTCCGAGAATGAATCGAAGCATTTATTTAGGCTTCCAGCACATGCTTGGGTATTTGAGGTTTGGCTATCTGGATGTGGTCAGTGAGAACTTATAAAACAATACATGCTACAATCTTCCTATTCTAAACTCAAAGTGCACCCCTATACCATGCATCTGTTATTTTTGTAACTTGCACCAGCAAAGCGCCATTCCTGCTGTAGGCCTAGGTGGCCCCAGCTCGGGAGACTCCAACAGTCTTGTCACTTAGCTTTCTTTTTCACTGGGAAGCTCTTGCCTTCAGGATTGGGTTTCCTCAGACACGGGCTTTTCAACATCTATTCTTATTTATTTTTGTTTGTGGTTGAACCAAGGGTCATTCTATCTTCGGGCTACACACCCAGCCCTTTTTTCTTTTATTTTTTTGTTTTGAAACAGGGTCTTGCTAGGTTTCTGAGTCTTGCTACATTGCTGAGGCTGCCCTCGAACCTGCAATCCTCCTGTGACAGCCTCCCAAGTACTGGGATTACCGTTGTGTGCCACCACACCCGGCTTCAACATCCACTCTTACTCTTTGAATGTTCGATGAGATGAATGCTAGCCTACCACCTCTGAGCCGTGCACACAGGCAAATACTGCCCTACGTGATGCCTCAGTATTCTTGTTTGTGAAGTGGGTATGGAAAGACAGGTGCTGTGGGCCTGCCCCAGGTGCAGCTCATACCGGGTATGTGTTTTGGTGCTCAAGAACGTGCCAGAGAATGAAGTGGCCAAGTCTGACTGGGTGCTGTGGGCTGGTAGGGGCCCAGTAGCTACATCAGCACAATTCTTCACCCATGATGTGAGGGCTCACAGCCGAAAGGAACCACCAGAGCAGTGTCAGCTCAGTCCCTCACGAATGGCTGCTGGGCCGGTGGCTGCTTCAAGCTCAAGGTCAAGTTGATTAGTGGATAACAGTTTAAACACAGAATAGTCTCTTTTTGGTTCCTTTACTTGACGTCCTAGTTCACCTGGGGGTTGTGGCTTGGGTTTGAATGTCCCCCGAAAGGCTCCTGTGTTGAAAGCATGTCCCTAGTGCAGCAATATTTAGAGGTGAAATCACTGATCGAGGGCTCCGTGCTCACCAGCAGATAAATCCACTGGAGATTATAATTTGGATGAGTTTACTGTGTGGTAGTTTAGGTAGGTTGGGTTTGGATGGAGGAGATAGGTCACTGGAGGCATGACCTTGGGGACTAAATCTGTCCCTGGAGGCTTCCTATCTGTCTTTCTTTCCGCCTCTGGCAGCCGTCGAGTTGAGCTCAGCTTTCTTCCGCCATGCTGTGCCACCATGATGTCAGCCTTGGAGTCAGCCGGCGATGGACCATACCTCTGAATCCATGAATCAAATGCATTCTTCTTCCTCTATGTTGGTCACGTCAAGTTTTGATATATCCCATGCAGGTTTTGATACGTTCCGTGTTCTGTCGCTCACAGCAACAGAAAAGTGGACTAAAATACTGGGTTTACTTCTGATGCTTTTTCTAACCGCCTTACCTTGGATTAATCAAGATTTGGAAGTTATATGTGTTATTTCTGTGTATTTAGTGGCTACCCTTAACATTTTAATATGCGTATCAATATTAACAAATACAAATTTCTATTTCTTCGTCTTTCTTCTAAACAATATGAGGTCATTAGAACATTGCATACCAACCAGCGGTAACAGTTAACATGTTGGTAATATTATTTCGTATACCCCTCTCATTACTACTGTTATTACTATTGTTATTACTATTTTTGTTATTATGATGATGGAATATTTTATAGGGAGTCCCAGACACCACGTCATTTCTACCTAGAAATTCTGTGGGTAGTAAGAATTTTCCCCCTTTAATATAACTAGCATGCCATTATCACAGTAAACAAATTAAACAAGAATAATAACATTTTCCTATCTTTCCACATATATTTCCCCAGCTGTCTTAAAAATCTCTTTTACAGATGGTTTGCTTGAATAAGTAGCCAAGTAAGGTTCACATACCACATTTGATATTATCTTAAGTGTATCCCACCCCATACCCCACTTTAAAAAGCCATTTATATATTGAAGAAAATGTGAAATACCCGATAGCCTGAATTTTGCTGGATACTTTTACTTAGTGTTTTACAGTTTATACTTTTATTCCCTAAGATAAACTAGTGTTTGAATTCAGCAACTATTTTAAATGCGGGACTTTTATGTTACTAAGACTTTGGAGATGCGGCCTTGTACTAATTGTACCACCTCAAGAGCACAGATGTCTGGGGTCCCCTTTTTACTAAGTGATTAGGGTTCAGGTGATTTCAGGTGAACCTCTCATTATAAAGTAAAAACTTCATCTTAATATATTTTTTAAAAAAATGTGGTGAAATCTACATATATTCTTGTTACATACACATAAAGATATGCAGCACATGTACCATTTTAAATATTTCTAAGCGTATAGTTCAGTGGTGTTAAGTATATTCACATAGTAGTACAACAGCCACCATCATCCGTCTCTAGAACTTTCTCTTCATCCTTGCTGTGGTTCCCGTGTGTTCTCTCTAAAATTTAGGTCTCGCCAATGTGATAGTATTAAGGGGTAGTGGGGCTTTTAAGGGGTGATTAGGGCTTGAGGGCGCTGTCCCATGAATGGGATTAAAGCCTTCTCTTTCTCTCTCTCTCTCTCAATGGAACCCAGGGGCATTCTACCTCTGAGCTACACCCCAACCCTACTTTTTATTCTTTATTTTGAAACAGGGTCTCACTAAGTTGCAGAGGGCTTCACTATAAGTAGCTGAGGCTGGCCTCGAACCTGCGATCCTCCTGTCTCAGCCTCCCAATTACGGAGATTACAAGCATGCGCCACCATACCCGGCTCCATTAAAGCCTTTATCAAAGAGGTTTTGCACAGTGTGAGGCTGGCTTGCCTTTCCTCCTTCTACCACACAAGGACACGGCACTTCTCCCTTCTGTACCACACTGCATCAAGACACCATTTTGGAAGCAGAGAGCAGCCCTCACCGTATAACCAGACCTGCTGGTGTCTTGATCGTGCACTTCCCAGCCTCTCTCAGGTATTTCGTTACAGCAACACGTGCAGACAATCTGCAGTGGAAGCCGTCCCTATTGAGCATTAGCTCCCCACTCGCCCCACTCCCTGTGTTCCCTGCCTCTGGTCACCACTCTCGTCTCTATGGAAAGAAAAAAAAAGAAGAAAAAACCCACGCGTTGTCACGTGCGCGCGCGCGCGCACACACAACTTTTTTTCTTTTCCTAGACAGAAGACAGCATGCTTTCTGAAATGCATGGTACTGTACTGTGATATTATTCCTAGTGTTGGAATTTAGGTTATTTGTCCCACTTAGCTTTATAATCAACACGGAAGTCAGTCGTGGTTGCGCACACTCACAATCTCAGTACTTAGGAGGCTGAGACAGGAGGATGGCAGGTTCGAGGACAGCCTCAGCAAGGAGTGAGATTCTCATCAACCTAGTGAGACCCTGTTTCAAAATAAAAATAAATAGGGCTGGGGGTGTAGCTCAGAGGTAGAATGCCCTTCGGTTCAATCCCCAGTATCACACACACACACACACACACACACACACACACACACACACAAAATCAACACTGAAATCCATACCTTGCAAGTACATGGCTTTGCATTTTTGACAGGGGATCTTTGTGATAGATTCTTAGCCATGGGTTTCCCAGGTTCCAGGGTTCGGTGGGGGTGGGAGGGTAAGTTCGTTGGATGTCTCAGAGTTTTCTCTATGGGGGTCGTCCCATTTGTGCCCTTCCCAGCAGCGCATGGGCCTGCCTGCTTTCCCATGGGCGGGCGGCAGCAGCAGAATATTTTGCCGCACCACTTTATCTCCCGGGACAGTCATGACATTAATTGTTTTGTCTTTAGATTCCTGTACCATGTAGATTTTCTAAATCTGGGCCCCTTGCTTGAGTGCTTGAAGTGATGGGGGACCTCCCCCCGCCCCCCCACCAGCCTCATCAGATGACCTTACTTCTTTGCTGCTTCCTGAGGCTGAATTTTCTAGCCACATTTGGATAGAGGGGACAGGTGTTTGGGGGATCCTCTGTTAAGCCATATCTTAGTCGGGGATTCCTTTTCGATGTGGGCCAAGGCCTAGACTCCGTCATCTGGGAATTCTGCCCTCGGGCCTGAGCCGGGGAGGCCAGGTGCCGATGGGGTGACTTTTTGGACAAAAGCTTCCCCTCTGTTACCATCTTGGTTTTGAGTGACCTCTTTAATTGTGGCACCTGGGGGATTTCCTTTTCTTTCCTTATAGTTTATCTGTGTATTGCATTTGAGGGGGGGGGTATTTAAACCATCATTTTTATGTATAACAAGGGGGAGAGAGTTTTTCAGAATCTTAGGTCTCCTTGCTGCTGAAAGAAGTGTGATCCAGATTTACAATGCTTATATCAAAAGGGGGAAGTAGAAAGGGAATTGAGAGTGATTATTTGCTATGCAAAAGCTTCCTTTGAGGAAGTTCTCCTGGGGTGTTGAAATGAAAAATTTCATCTTTATCCAAAATTGGGTTTGTAAGTATTGTCCAAATGAGGTATCTCTGTTTTGCAAGGGACTATCTCTGTCCTGGAGGTGGGGAGTCCAGGGTTCTGGGCGTACAGGTTTCTGCAGTATAGGCCTGAGGAGAGAAAAGTCGATCATTAAATTATCCTTTTGGCCTCATTCAAACCTCAAACACTCCAAACACCACAAAACAAACTGTAGGAGAGAGGCCGCAGGGAGGAATAAATCACAAAGAGAACAGAAACCAGGATTATCCCTAATGGGATAATTAGGACAATCCTTTTGTCAATACTGTTTAATTTCCTTTCATATTCCTAGTTGTCCTATTAACAATGTCATATGTGTCCTCTGATCATTTCTGATAAGACCTAGGGTTGACCTTTCCCTTTTCTTTCTTCTTTTTTTTTTTTTTTTTTTTTTCGGTACTGGGGATTGAACTCAGAGGCTTTCTACCTTCGAGCTATACCCCCAGCCCTATTTTTTACTCTTTATTTTGAAATCGAGTCTCACTAAGTTGCGGAGTGCCTCACTAGGTAGCTGAGGCTGGCCACGAACCCGGATCCTCCGGTCTCAGCCTCCCGAATGCTGGGATTACAAGCATGCGCCACCACGCCCGGCTCGACCTTTCCCTTTTCAAAGGGGTGGACCTTTGTTTTTCTCTTCTAATATCTCTAGATGTGGGGTTCTGTTGGTTGTGGTTTTGTGCCAGAAATCCCTTTAGATTGGCATTAGCCCAAGTGGTGCAGAATGGAATATGATGTTGAGGTTTGCTCTGGTTCAAGATGAGCTCAACTGAGCCTTGTATGCGAATGAGGACTGGCAGCTCACTGACCGTTCTTTATAGAAGGGAAGAGCCAGCTTGCTTGTAACCTGGGCTGCTGTGCCC